>JAGVVM010006032.1:0-22111 GCA_019149425.1 Psidium friedrichsthalianum
TTGGGGCTAATCAAAGGACATCAAAGGCGATGTCTATCATACAGGATCAATCCGGCTGGTGTTGATACTCATTACAAGGATATCATGCATTTGATCGTCTGATTGGGCACTAGTGAACGACTAGTCCATGAACTATGTGGCACCACTTTTGTTCAGAGATGTGTTTGGCTATCGGTTGGTGTTGTTTTGACATTTCTCTAACTTCGACTTGATTGGGCTGATTCACTTAGATTCTAGTTGACTAGTGCTCCATCGCTGGCGCCGGAACTGATATGGGACGAAGCATGAATCCACTTCAATTGATCAATGAGCTAGAATCGGCCAAGGATTTCTGGTTCAATTGTGATAGCTGGATATCAACACTCATGTGTGGGTTGTCCGATGACCGATCGGACCTTGTGAACTGTTTATGTTTATGAATTCTACTCCTTGTCACTGGATTAATGTTAAACATTAGTAGATGGATCATAGGAAAAACAAGGTTAAACCGCATGCCAGCCATCTTGAAGATTTTCTTGAAAAAACCTTTGTTTTTTGAAAACCTTGAGACGAAAATTCTTGAGAAGCCCAACCCTCAGTGCTTACCATGGATGATAAATTTTCAATAATTGGTTATCGTCATCGGGTTGGTTTGGAATGTCTCAACATTCCAAAAAATGATGCAAAGCTTTTTTTTGTAATTTTATTGATAATGAATCAAAAAATTACATATTATTGAAAGGGAAATCCTAAAAATTGAAAATGCAGCCTAAACACCTAAAAAGCAGGAAATATCCCATGGAAGGGATGTACATGAAATTAAAGGTTCAATCATTCGGGCTTGTAGCCGTCTCCATTGGAGGTTCTCAGCCAAATAGAGTGGAAAACACTTCTGTCAATCTGATGCCAAATCTTGAGGTGATAGCATAAGGCTATTCGAAGCTCCTGCTTCATATGTGAAGCTGTGTACGGACCATCATGGACGTTCTCAGATATGGCACACTTGGCTTAAACGTCGAATTGAATGGTTAATTTGGACCATACATAAATTGGTGATCTTTGATGATCTATAATCACCTACAAAAGATAGAGAACTAATGAATATGAGACAGGAAGGAGCAGTCGGCCTATGACAATGACTAGACGCAACACCCAATAACAAATCGCACTAGAGACTTTGTTCCAAAAAATTCCAGTTCTGTTTGATTTCGGCAAAAAAATCATCATAATTCACAAGATCGCTCAAACAATTTAAAAATTTAAGAGAACTTGGGTAAGAGGATGATGAACAACTTTCATGTTTTGAGCTTATGCAAAAAAAAAAAAGGTATGGATCAAGAAAGTTTAATGCATCTTCCCAAATATTCTGATCAGAAAACTGATTCGTCCAATTTTCACTTAGGAGCTAAGTGGGCCACTAAAACTTTAAATTAAGATCCAAAAATTTGCATGCCTCTATTTCAAAACACATTTAACCACTTTTATTTTTTGACTTCTTGCAAAATAGTCCATTAACTTGTGGTAAATGTCGAAATAAAATTGAGACCCAAAAAATATGATTTGTCCTAATCTTAAATTCTGAAATAATTGGAAAACTTCTTGGATTGATCCGAAAATTTTGCTTGAGATAGATTAGGATCTTCCAAATGTTTCTTTCCAAGAGGTAACATTCCAATTATGGGCCGAAAAGGGTAGGAAAAAACGTCGATGCAGTGAAGGTCGATAAGTCAAAATGATTGCAGTTTTCATTTATTAAGAAAAACGTGAATTTGGCCCAAATTCATCCCAAGAAAACGAAGTCCGCTAGTTCTGATTATTTATATATTGAAAACCATTATGTTATCTACGACTTTTGTTAAGGGTGTTTGCCCGAAACTTGATCATAGAATTTTACAAAACTCATGCAACACAGCAAGGTAAATCAGAATAGAGGGAGAAATTCTTTAGATTGCATTTACTTAAAAAAATTCAACCAACCCAAATCTCAATGGACCAACCCAAAATAAGGACGCGAAATGAGTAAATTGGAAGACAAGGTTAAGAAGCTTACCCATGGAAGACCACAGTCACAAACACATGCTCATGAATGCAAATTCATTGGTTAATGATCTTTTCAAAGTGAAATTCCAAAAACAGACTGTACCAATGGGGCTTGGTCAGGTCTGGTTTCCAAAATTTTGGTTATGGTTGAGATTTTGCCCATGCCATTAGGGTATGGCCAGGGGAGAGATCTCCAACGCGAAGGAAAGCTCGAGATCGAAGACGAGTCGACCGTACCTCAGGGGTGAGGGCAAGTGGATTCCCACGCAATACCATCCTAATTACTAGAGATTTAGGTCTGATCGAGGTGAAAATGTAATCCAATAGACATGCAAACACATGGCATATTATCCATATCAGCAATAAAATAAAACTATATTGCCCTGCAAAAATAAAGGTCAACAACAGTTTAAATTTATCATACAAAAACATGTAACGCCTAAGTGATCAATGAAATAAAGCCAACCAAGAGAAAAATCATCGCAACAATTCGGCCTAAGTCCTTTTGGAATACAACGATGTCGAGACCCGATCGAGGTCGATCGATCGGTCTGATGGATTGCTAGGCCCATTTCAAGATCTAGGCTTAGCGCGGGCCCTCCTAGGCCCATACCAAATTGCGACGGGTTTTTATCGGGTTCAATCTCAGTGTGGTCGGTCACATATGCATCGTTGTATGTGCAAATTGGAGTCGCCACCAATCATTTGGGAGGGTATGACTGGAAACCCTATCGAACGATTGGGAGAGATTGCTCGATCCTACGAAAACTAGAGATTTTGGGCTCGGGGACTTAGTTACGCCAATATTGCCATTGATGCCCTTTCGGTACCTAGTTGAGTGATTTTCTATCCTAATGAATTCATGCAGACAAGATTGGGTATAGTGAGTCCTGAGAGATCTAAAGGGATCATGCAGATGAGATTTTTCTATTCTACCAACCACAGTCAATAAAGTAGGTGCGCAGCTAAGGAAATCATATAAGGAGAGATCACGCCAAATCAAGTCAAGTCGAGCCCAGGGGAGTACTAAAAACCTAGAATAGACGTCAATTAGATTCATTTGTGATTTGGAAGGATTCGGGTCAGATTGACCAGAAGGGCGAAATGGTAATTTTCGAAGGCTCGAGAAATCAAAAAAGTGAAATTAGGTTAAACCAGTTGAATGTGGTTTTTCCCTAATTTTCACAATTTTATTGGAATATTTCTGGATTTTTTTTAATTTTTTAGAATTTTTTAGAATTTTCTAAGACTTTTTAAGGAATTTTCCTATTTTTGGGATATTTTCAAAAAAAAAATTATTTTTTTACGATTTTCCCCTATTTTTGACATTTTCAACTTTTTCTGAATTTTTTTTTAGAATTCTTTTTAGAATTTTTAGAATTTTTTATGAATTTTTTAGAATTTTGTTATTCTCTTATTTTTTTTATTTTTTATTTTTTATTTTTTATTTTTTATTTTTTATTTTTTATTTTTTATTTTTTATCTGGACCGGGTCAGGTTGACCCGGCCCACAACTTGAGATCCGAGCCGAAGCCCACTCAGGTTTGACCCGACCTAAAAACGATGCCGCATTAGATTTTTTTATTTTTTTCTAATTTTCTAATTTTTATTATTTTTGGAATTTTTTTATTATTTTTTATTTTTATTATTTTTTGTTTGTTATACGGATCGGGTTGGATTGATCCGGCTCACTACCCAAATCCAGCCCAAAATTCGAGTAACCTAACCCGAGACAAAACAACATAGTCTTAGGGAATTTTTTTTCAAATTTTCAAATTCTTATTTTTTAAAATTTTTTATTATAATTTTCTTTTTTTCACCTATTTCTAATCCCATGGACGAGATTGAGACACGTGGTTGATCCACAACCATCTGATCAAGGGAAATTTGTTATTTTCCAAAATGATTTTTTATTTCCAAAAAAACAAAATTTAATAAGAGGAATGGACTGTCCCAATTATGATGCGTGGCTAAACCTGAGCCATCCAATCACAAAATAGTTTTTCTTTTTCAACAAAAATGAAAATATTTTGAAAAATCAAATTTATTTTCGGAAAATTCCAAGATCACAACATGTGGCCCCATCCTATCCGTCGGATTTGTTCTGTTATTATACTTAATCTATTATAACCACCAGCTGACGTGGCGTCTGACGTGGCTAGCTAAGTCAACGCCACGTCAACGTTTGTTGACCTGGTCAACCTCCCACCAGAGAATACGATCGGCGCTGGTGTTCCATTGCCGACGCCTCGTTAGAGGGCCATTCTAAGACTCATTCCTACTCCAAATTTCGCGATTTTAATGTTAATAACCTCCTTATTGTAAGACGATCCACATATCTAAGCAACAGAGCAAATCAACAACAAGATTATACCGAACTATCTCTGGCCAAAGCTGATCTCCAGCGAGAGCTCACCCTAGCCGTTTCCAGCGTAGTCTGAACTACCTAAAGCATTAGGCAACATCGCACAAGTTCAAAAAAGCTTACCTGATGATTGGAGAGGCTCGATTGCAAACGTGACGAGCGGGAGGGGGGGAGGAACTCAGAATAGGTTTTCAGATTTTGAGTCGACTCGACGTTTTTATGCAACAAAAATGACAAGCGAAGGTAGGGAGAGAAACAGCATGAGTATAGGAATATTTTGGATCAAGAATCACAGAGAATGAGTGACAGAAACGAAATTTGCCATTCACGAAGCTCCGTTCAAGGAAAAATGGCATTCGCAGTTTCAGAGATTACCTACACGAATGGACGAGTTCTTCACGTTTCCTGGGGCTTTGCGATGCTCGGAGGAGTGACGACGAGCCGTGGCGTTGCCTAAATAGCGGCGAATCAGTCTTGGAAAACTCTCAGCCTTCTTCTCCGGCTATGATGAACACACAGAGCCCTTTTTCTTCCCCTCTCTCTCTCTCTCTCTCTCTCTCTCTCTCTCTCTCTCTCCTCCCTCCCTCCCTCCCTCCCTCCCTCCCTCTCTGTTATTCTCTCTTGCCTTTTCTCGTTGTGTGTTATCACCAGTCGTCACCCCCTAGGATGAGGGAATCTCCCCATTTTATACCCACCCAAAACGAATCACAATTTGTTGGAACTCCTCCCCTTTCTGTTTGAGTATTTTCGCGCGAGAGAAAGAGAGAACCAGAGTTGGTTCTGGTTCTTGGGTTGAACGAGTTGACTGGGTTGGGTCAGCCCGACCCGATTGACCCATCTTAGCTAAAAAAACCTCTAATTCACCTCAAATAAATTCGAATTTCTCAAAATTAATGCCGAAATCGAGCTCAGAAGGGTGGATTCTATTCGAAAATGAATTTTATTTCAAAAATACGTGGGTATTTGCATGAAAGCCCTAATTTCTAAGTTTCACCCGAGGACCCGTTTTGCAAAATCCAAACTCATGATGATCTTCTTTGCAAAAATTAATGTTACCAATGGATTCAGAAGGCCAAAATCTAGAGGGTGGCGTGCTCTGATTTTTAATTCAATCCCTAGAGAAATTTTAATTGCATTTTAAGTGTTTTTAGGGACCAAATTGCAAAAGTCCAAATTGTACTTTGGTCCTTTTTAGCGAAATCCGATAATTCCATGGACATTTGGACTAGATTATAATTTTGAAAAATAGAGAGGGATGACACGACTCCAGAAATGCAAAAAGGGAAAAATACAGAGCTAAAATGAATTTTCTAGAATTTTTTTTCAAAAATCTGAAAAAGAGATTAACAAAGTAACCCTCAATTCTAGATTGAATTTTTCAACATTTCTTTGGAAAAAATGAAAATAAAATTAGAATAAAAATATTGACTATTTTTTTTATATTTTTGTGGCCTCAAATGCTATTTTTTATTAATTTTCGAGTATTTTTCTAATTTCTGAAAAATATTTAAAAAATGAAAAAAAATAAGGAAAATTATTTTTGTTCAAAAATGGTTGCCTAGGCTTGGGTAAGGCTTCCAGAGTTGATTTTTTCAATTTTCTCATTTTATCTTGATTTTTTATGAATTTTTGAAAATAAAATACCGGAAAATGCTGAAAATATGAAAATTTATTTTTTTTTTTTTTGGTCAAAATTGGTTCTCTAGGCTTGGCCAAGGTCCTCAAAATTGATTTTTCAATTTTATGAATTTTTATAGATTTTTTTAAAAAAATATAAAAATGAAATTGGCCAAAAATCAAGTGTCAACAAACGAAATCTCCAGAAACTCATTAGTCAACCATTAAGCCCAATTTTTTCAAAACTTCCAAGTATTAATCCCCAGTGGAGTTGCCAAGCTATCGCGACCTAAAAATTAGGGAATTCCCAGGTTAATGGATTACAAGATTAATTAAATAAATTAACTAACCTAGTCCGAGCTCTCCCAAGCTCTACTAATTCGCAATTTAGGTTTATGTTTAAATGATTAAAATTTTGGAGCCACAACTAATCTTTTTTTGTAGGTAGATTAGATACATAAATAAAGCATTGGAAGAATACTTTATTTTCTGCAAATCAGAGATTTCAGTCCGGGGACTTGATTATGTTAATTTTTCAATTAACACCCTTTCGGTACCATTCTTGTGAAGATTTCTTGAATTGCAAATTCATTAGATTTGATTTATAAAGCAAGGTGCAATGGTATTTTTTTAGGTTTTTTATTTAGATGAATGCAACATGCAAATGCAAAGCCTAACTATATGAATGCAAACATAACTACATGATGTTCAGACAAACTATGTGGCACGCATGATGATTTTGGAAAAATCAAATTTTAATGCAAGAAGAATGTGAAATCTAACAAATATGACACAAAACATGATTCAATTAAACTACATGACATGGTATAAGTGACAGGCAAGGATGCACTGCTATGACATGCGGAAATTGAGATTCGTTCTAGCCCAAATGACATGCAAATTGAACTAATAAAGTTAAAACTATATTCTAAATGAAATGAAAATGCATGGATGACATGGAAAATATGCATGAACTATACTATAAATTATGCATGATCTACCCTATATGAAACACACATGAATGATAGTTTTTTGGTATTTTCGGATTAAATAAAAAGCAAAAATAAAAGATGGTTTGAAAGGTTGATAACAATTAATATAAATTTAGAAATTGATCACCCAAAATCTAATTCTATATTAAAAGGTATCTTGACATTTAATTCCACTTTAGACCATGAATTGATGTTCTTTTTGTGAATTTTTTTATGAAAAAAGAGTCAAATAAAGGTATAATAAATATTGAATATCGCACACCTTTTGATCCGAATTTTTCGACGAATTCACTTCGTACCCAAAGTTTAGGGTTGGAAGGGAATTTATTCACGTCGTACCCTAAGGGTGGGGTCGGATGATGAATTTAAATGAAATTTGTCGATTCAGTCCTAAAGTTATGAGCGGACAATTTTCATTTGTACAGATGACGTCGTACTTCGAGGGTGAAGTCGGATGGTCATCCATAATGCACATATCCGAGGGATAAAAGCGTGAGAGAAAATGTACTATACTCAAAGAATATTATAAAAATATTTGACTTTAGACTTGGCTAAGCTAGGTAGGTGCCGAAATTTTAAAGGGCATAAGACCCTATCCATAAAGGATTCACATCTTTTTAAAAAAAGGAGTATTATCTTATGAGATATTCAATGCATATTAGATAAATTCTAGATTTTAAAGATATGTTTCAAGATATCCAATCAAGATAATCACTTGCTAGATATATTTAGATTTTTTTTTTCAAAAAATATTCTAAATTTTGAACTCGAGAAAATCTGAATATTTCAAATTTTATGCTCAATCTCTTCAAGATAAGATTACTTCAACAGATATGCCAAACATCCCATAAATGATAAGCATGATTTCGAAAAAATAATCATGAATCAAATCACCACAAGAATATATTGGTATTCAACGAGATGAGCATGGCATCATGAATTCATCTCAAAATTTTGGATCATCTAAGTAGATATGCTTCAAATTTTGAAAATTTTGAACATATAAGCATAAATTTCATAAGATATGTTCAATATCCCGTAAGGTTCATTCAAGTTTCAACTCAAACAATCTCCACATGTGATAATGATATCCAAAAAAAAATCATTAGGCAATCATAACCCATCAATATTTAAAAAAAAACCAAATATATTCAGAATATTACGGATTAAAAAGTTACCTACTTCAAGCTCGTATCTAAACTTGAGGACCAAGCAAACTTAAACTAGACAGCTAGAGAATCGCGCGGATCGGTCAAGAGGAATTCGCAGCAGCAAATTCAAGCTTTCCAAATTTGAATTTGTGCAAAACTTGTGAGCCAAGTTCCCAACTTTGGACTGATTTATGGACTTGAGCACGCATGGCTAAGGGCTCGACAAATGAGTTTTATGGCCTCGACGATGGCTCAAGTTGGCGAGGACAACGGTGGTTCGTTTGGACTGGAGGGCGTCACGGTAAAATTTCTATCACGCGATAACCTTTACTGGATGACAAAACTTGTAATAATGAGAACCAGAGCAATAGAAAAATCAGTGATAGCCTTCTCTTTGCTTATTATATCCTCCAAGATCTTTAGTGAAGGATGATGGGACGGTTGAGACCCTCTACTGACTTCATCAAGTCGTCTTCTTGTGTGGGACATCAATATGGGACACCTGTAAAGTGGTCGGACTTCGCTAGAATTTGTAAGCACCGATTACCTTCACTGGACGACAAGATTGATTGTGGACTAAGTTCCCTTAGTTCACCGGATGACCTGCTAGCAATGAAGTTCAACGAAATCTAAAGATTGACTCTTGAAAACGGTTTGTTGAACAAGAACGATGCTTTAGGGCAAGGTACTCCTCAATGGCAATGGCGAAGCGAGTTGCTCATGCGAGTGCAAACTCATGGTGGGACTCATTGATCACTGAGTTTGAGGACTTGGCTTTGGTCAACGGCAGGGCTCGACGACGAGGACTCCCTGGATAAACCTGCAAAGACAAAAAAAAAAACAAGAAGAAACAACTTGGCCTCGCCAAGGAAGGCACTCGTTAAATCATGGCAGTGTAACGACGGATCAAACCAAAATGGTTAGTGAGGCTAGCTCGCGTTGAGAGGGATCTCCTGACTTGATTACATCGGTCTAGATTGGAAATTGGAGCAGCACAAATGACGATGAAGTTCGCTTGAATTTTTCGATGAACCACTAGATTGCTTCAAGGATGTGAGGCTGAGATGGGAGGCACCACTAAGGACTGCCACCTGCTACAAATTTACCGAAAGTCCTGCAATAAGAGATCTACACAAGATGGAGTTACCATGTAGCTATGATGGTAGGGTGTTATTGCCCAAGAATTTGTTCAGATTCATTGATGTAACTCGTTGGACTCAATCAACACGAACTGCTTTGGTATGAATACAATGGCAACGAGATCCTCTGGATGAATGTGAACGGCCGCCGCAAAGGGAGCTAGCAATCTTGGATGTCCTCCCTCTTGTCTTTTCTCTATAGCCTCTCGTGTCTCTTGTGGTGCCTTTTTCTGATAATAATGGCCGTGGATGTTCCTTTTCTCCCTTGTGCTCCTTCTCTGAGTGAGAGAATAGCGTGAAGTGTATAGAACCCAGAGAAAGAAACTCTCACTTTTGCTGTGTGTAAAAATTGTGTGGCCTCCTCTCTTTGTGATATGACCTAGAGTTGTTTATATAGTGAAAACCTAGGTCAAACTCCGATGATGTGGGCTTAAGTTTTGGCCTTTTTTCGATTAATAAATTTTAATAAAAGGCCCTTTCCATAGTTAAGATTTAGTAGGCTAAATTAAGCTCAACTCAGGCTCAAATTCTCATCAAATTTTTGGTACATCTCTCTTAGTTTTAGCTAAATTTTGCAATATGCTCTGGTCTAATTACCTGTCGAACGAAGCTCGACTCCTCGCCGTTGATGCAAGATGCAATGGAGGAAGAAATATTTTTTGTGAGAATTAATTCTCAATTTTTGTGCAATATATAAATGAAAATCAAAATCAAAATTTATGTGTCAACAAGTTCCTGATATTGTATCCTGTATGGCCCTGTTCTACCTAGGGACCTAGAATGTACCAGGAGGTTCTAAGGTAGAGCCTAGAACCTAATCGGATATGACATTGTTTACCGCAAAAGCTAAGTAAATCGGACATGAACTTGTCTACCCCAAAAGGTGAGTAAGTTCTTTCACTCTCTTTTTTTCATATAGAACGTATTTGCTGTTGAAATTGAATATGTCTGACCTTTTATCCTCAACTAGAAATAATAGTATTCGTGAGTGACACATCCATATTGCACATATAACGATATGAACTAAAGAGAAAATAAATAAGCTCTGGCTGTTACAGTTTTAGGTTGTTTATAGGGTCAATATAGTCGATTCTTGGTTCCAAAAATTGGAAACTGACCTTGACATAGTAGGTTTTAGCTTCTGGACTAGAAGCTTCCCATCTTTGAAGAGGTCGCTCCCACAAGGTGGTTTGGTATGCAAGAATGAAATGGAACATTTCCATTCCGTCACCTTATAGCATTATTTATTATTAATTTATAATTGAAAAATAAATTATCAAGTACATTTTATCATGAAATAGAATTTTTTGGAATATAATTTTAAAATATATGTTATAGAATTTAATAGCATTTGATGTAATATATATATATAATTCTATAGAACAACAAAAAATATTTTCTATTATAAACGATTATTATGTTTAGTTAGATGGAATTTATGATGAGATGATGATTCTTTTTTTTAAGTTCATTTAAATTTTCAAATTGAATGGTAACCGGAGTAATTTATTGAATTATCTATCATAATGGATATTAGATGAATTTTTTTATGGTAAACCAAATGATAAAGCTACATAATTTTTTTATCAAGCTAATAATAAATAAAAATTATCCTCATAACTAATTTTGCACAGTATCTCATAAAATCCTATTATAAATTGTTTTCCCATGCTGTCGCCCAAAATTTTTATGAATTTTATCTGAGTAATAAATATTATTTATAACAGATATGAATGGTAACTTGTTATTTATGATTGCTGAATAAAGACTTGATAAGTTTTTTACAAGATTCAAATAACATGCGATATCTCATAAACTTCTATTGATGAATTGAGAATGTAGTTTCCAGAAATTTCATTTCATCATGCATAGCCAATTGTATTGGTCGGTCATGACACGCGCCATACTGCGCGTGGTTGTTTTTTGGTCGTTCGACGCGCGAAATCTTGCAGTCTGTTTGCCAATCGCCAGTCATTTCCTCTCCCACTCCCCCCTCTCTCTCTCTCTCGCGCCTTCGGAGAAGACGAGGTATGCATTATTTTCTCTTCTTCTTCTTCTATCGTTGATGAACAGAGAATTCGTCAATCGATCGGTTTCTGTTTTGTTTTGGGTTTGTGGGTTTCCTCTGCTCTTTCGTTTCTGTACTAGAAGAAGTATGTCGATTCGCTCCAAGAAACATAGTAGTTCGATTTTTTTTCATGTTTGACTTGGACGGATTGAGATTCTTGGATAAAGCGAATTGAGTGTATATTTCCCCCTTGTGTGTATCAGAATCATGGGATTCGCAGATTGATTTTTACTGGTTTGCGACTGTTGCAGATTGAGTTCACCTGACTGTTTGGTCTGTTTTCTTACTTTACTTGAAAATGACTCTTCGATATTGAATTTGATGCCTTGACCGTAGTATTCCTTTACTCATTCTGTTGGGTTGACTTCAGAAAAGTTTTAACAGCAATGCTACGTAGATACTAAGCGTGGTCAACAAAATCAGTAAATGGTGCGCTCTGATTGGGTGTTGAGTATGGTAAACTCGGTCGATTTTTGTAATATCGAGTGCCTTAATTACATGGAGGGACGCTTTCTTTGATGCTTATTGCTTATGGAAGACATCTTTATGGGCAGAATGAAGGGAGAGGAAACTTTCTTTCTGTGTATACACCCAATACCCCCCCCCCCCCCCCCCCCCCGCTTTTTAGGGAAGGTAGAAAAGAATACTTCTTGTCTGTGTGAATGATGCCAAGAGGGAGAAAAAAAAAGAGAGAGTTATCTTGACATTTTTTTGTATTTCAAATTAGCCGACAGACAGGAGAATTGGCTAAGTGTCGGACATTGCTCGCCCAGCAATGGTGGACGAGAATAAGAAGAATTGGATTTTCTTCAAACGTGATTGTGAGCTCTAAAAGCTTTTCTAGTATAATTTACTTTTAGAATTTGGACATAGATGACTAGCACTTTTGAAGTGGAATTCTTCTGGCATCTTTGTCATGAATTCTTTCAGTTGATTCTTCCAAATAGTTAGGAGGAACTTCATCATCATTAGGTGAATGAGCATGTGATTTCATCACTTGTGGTATCGTTGGCTTATAACTATTGACATTGTTCAAAGCTCATAGTTTGCAAGTGCTAGTCAAAGTGCTTTCCAGTGCCCCTACAATCCCTACATGAGCAGAGGGACGCTTCCATGGTATTAGTTTACTCGATTGAGCTACATTATGAACCACCAAGTACTACAGTGCAAATAGACCTCCTTGATCTCTACACTGATATTAGTCTATCCATCCTGTCCAGGATATACTAAGACCAAACAAAAATTTATGCTTCATATGACCGATGAAAATTAAATATTGAACCAATGAGTAGAGTAGTTTGCAGTTTCTGCATTTATTATGCTTTATGCCAACAAAGGATTGAAGCTTCGGGAAGCACTACAGAGCATTAACCTTATGTTCGTTGGTCATGTCCTGATATGCAAAAATTATGTACCACCACTTGTCTAGAATAAGAAAATCTCTGCCAGCACCTGTGGACATTGTGCGCCTGCATGTCTCTTGTCATGGGTTTGCTTACTGTGCCTATATATGGCAAATGTAGTGTTAAATTGAATTAGCATTCCTAGAAGCACCAGGTAGTTTTGTATATGAAGACTCATGAGCTTATTGCACTTTGTCCAGGTCCATTGTAACCTACTGCCGGCCATTTTCAAGATTTTACAACCATGTATCCGGGTGGTTATACGGCTGAAATCACAGGCTTATCACCAAGATCTACAGAAAAAGATGTTTATGATTTCTTTGCTCATTGTGGTGCGATTGAATACATTGAAATAATAAGGTTCCTTTCCATCATATGTCCTTCTTGTTGCTGATTTACTGCCCTCATTCATCTTAGAAATTTTTTAACTGGTTTTGGTCTTTATCACTTTTCAATGTTGAACGGACTCTTAGGCTAATTGTTTCTTATTGATGTGTGTGGCTGGATGAAACAAACATGGAAACAGTGCCAATGGTTTCCTTTGTACTCATATTCTTCTGTGTCTTATATTGAGCAGACAGATTATACATTGTGGATGTCATTGACTTCATTTTAAAGACATAAGCTTTGTTTATCTGAATAATGGACTAAGTACTATGTTTTATGTTTCCTTCTGCCTGCTTGACTTGATAAATCTGTCAGTTTGACATCATGGAGGATCCATGGCCTTAACTAGGGTCTGACAGCATTGTCTCATTTGGATGCACCGTGCTACTAGTTATGAGTAATCAGTGAAAAAGGGCTGAATTTTGGTCCCAATTTGATCTTCTCATTACTGTTCATTATTTTGCATCTTATATCTAGCAGACATTTGTGGACATCATTGACTTGATTTTAAGACAAGCTCTGTTTATGTGAATAATGGATATTAATGAACACATTTTCCCCAGCATGCTTGAATCGATAAATCTGTTATTTGATATTGTGGAGGATCCATGTTTGTAATAAAATTCCCACAGAGCTGGCATTGTCTCATTTGGAGCCGCAGTAGCACCAGTTACCAGTAATCAGTGAAAAAGGGCTGGATTAGTATTCTGTTATCTTTGTCTAATCTATATAGATGGGCACTTAAAAGTGACTTACTTTAAATCCATTGCAAACATTGTAGATTATTTTTCATGAGGTCGGAGAAGACCTAGCATTTTTCAAGTCAGTTCCTCAGTTGTGTGTCTAAGAAGTCCACCAAGGAGGCTAGTTGCTTTTTTCTTACTCAAGCCCAGACATCACCCAATAGAAATACTTTTACGAAATATTTCAGGATTCATATAAATTATGTTATTAAAATTCTGAATGACAAGGTATTCCCAAAGGATCTCATTCTATGCATCTTAACATGTGAACATACATGTTTGGATGAAGGTTGCAACTTGCGAGACTTAGACTTAGTGATGGGTTGATTATTCTATTTTCCCCATTAGAGAGGAATTTGGCGCTACAATTTTTGTGTTAGAAAGTGTTAATAGCAGGCCATTCTGTGACTTGCATCTCACTGATAGTGACACAATGTCTATCACTCTCAAGTCTTCCTTTAGGTTTTTGCTAGAGTGACACTGCATCTTCATCATAATAAATTTTGTTTGATTTAAAATCTAGGTCTGGTGAATATGCTCGTACGGCTCATGTGACTTTTAAGGATGCTTACGCTCTGGAGACTGCTTTATTGCTCAGTGTGAGTGACCCCTCTCACTTCAAGAAAAAAAAAAATTAACTAACTGGAGTTTCTTTTTTTCTTTTGAAATTAGTGTTGAAAACCCCATGGTCATTAAGTGTTATGGTGCTTGACCCACTCAATTCTTACTCTTCCATAGAGGTTTAATACTGATGTTGCATGTAGTAGATTAGTTCTTTGTAGTTCCATGGGAAATTCTGGAAGTACTTTGGGTAGCTTTTCCTGTGGGGTAAACTTTGAAAGTTCTTGTTTCTTCATATAAAACCTTGCTTACACCTAATCCTTTAAGCACCTTGTACTGATATGATTTGTCAGGGAGCTACAATTGGAGACCGACATGTAGACATTTCACGTTGGGGAGCATTTATAGATGATTCAGATCCTTGGACTGGTTCTTCAAAGAAGTCTGATGATGCCACTGGTGTTGTGGTATTTGAAGCATTTCACTTTTACCAGTAATGAAGATTTGTTGGTTCATTTTTTTTGTTTTTTTTTTATTTTTATTTTTTTTGCTGGGTAAGTTTACAAAGTGAAGATTAGCAAATTTCTGCAGGCTTGAACTCACGTTCAAATGAAGATGCATAGTTTGGTTGAAGTTGCATGCTGTTTACTAGTCTGAGATATATACATGCGGCAGAAAAAGAAACGTACTGTATCATGGAACAAGTTGAGAGCTTATGATTGTCCAATGGACAGAATGTCATAAGCTCTCATTTTGAAATTAGGATGTTTCCGAAGTGAGCGCATAAGATATCAACTCAATTTAGTCAAGGCTAATTATTAGTCCATGATGAGTTGAAAATTTGTTGGTTCACGGGGAATATAAGAACAATTGCCGAAATGAAATTGAAATTTATTTTCTTGTTTGCTTCTTTAGCCAACATCATCCGACTTTAATGTTTCCGAAGTTCGTATAGTTCTACTTTATCATGTGGTAACGTCAGTGCATAACTTGATCATCTTGTGAAACCAGATTGTGAATAGAGTGCACATCTCTAGGTGAAGCTGATGATTTTTCACAATAAGAAAAACTTCAACGGCTTCTTTTCTCTAGGTTCTGAATTCATCCTCACGCTCAGATATCTCTGAAAAAATATATTTCCATGGACAGGCTACTCATGCAATGATTATGGTTTCCTCCCAAGTGAAGCTGTGACACTTGCACAGGAAGTCGTCATGACAATGATCGCCAAGGGATATGATCTGGGAAAGATGCATTGACGAAAGCCAAGGCTTTTGACGACTCGCATCAGGTGTCATCCACTGCGGCGGCAAAGGTTGCAGAGCTGAGCAACAGAATTGGCCTCACCGATAAGATAACCGCAAGCAGGGAAGTCGTGAGATCCGTCGATGAGAAGTACCACATTTCAGATATCACCAGATCAGCAGTCCTCGCAACAGGAACTGCCGCTGTTGTTGCGGCAACAGTCACAGGCGAAGCAGCTGTATCAGCCGCTCATGCAGTTGTTAACAGCAGCTACTTCTCAAGGGGAGCTCTTTGGGTTTCGGATGTCCTGAATCGAGGGGCTAAAGCTGCATCTGACTTGGCTAACCATGGCAGTAAATAAAATCAGAATCTTTATCGTTCATAAACATATTGATCCGTCATGGTTATGCAGATATATGAATAAGTAATGGTGGTTGCTCTCTCAGCAGTTAAATGCATGCCCTTATGAAAGCAATTGAATTATAGACATCTTAGTTTGGTTGTACATAGTTCAGCCTTTTGTGTTCGTAAAACTCAGTAAGAACTTGGTGATTGTGGATCACTTTGTGCCAGACATTGTCTCCGACATGATGTCGAAATCATGCTTGATGTCTCGTTTATCAGAACTTGCAGACCTTGTGTTTGATTGTGCTTTATGAAGAGTAAAGTTGTAAGAGAATGAGTTGGAGATTAACCAGATAATTAGCAATGACATATGAGAGCTGAGCAGCTGACGGGTATAAGAAGGCAATTGCAGTGGACATGAGACCCCTAAAGTTGACTGCAACTCCTTGAGATGCGCTGATATTTAAACTTAATACAGTGACATTTTTCCTCTTTTCTACTCGAGTTTTTTCCTTTCCAATGGAGCATCTCTATCTCCCAACTGTCGTTTCAAAGTGGTTCCTTTCATTTTTTAGGGACGGCAATATTCGTTTACTTGAGAGCTGAAAACCTGTTTCTTCCCTGGATGATCCTGCACATTACTAGGTCAAATGGTCCGTTTTTTCCTTTTTATTGTTCAAAAAATGGTCTGTTGAGGTGCTCTGCCACTAATTGACTTTGCACTGCATTTTTTCTTTGTTCTGCCATAACCAACTGGAGTTTTCTAGCCCCAGAATACCATTGATCGCACGAAATTTCACATACGGGAGGTCTAGTTGTTAGGAGTAGGAAGTTACTCATGGAATTGTGCATCTCCGATTGGATCACTGCTTGCTTGACGGCTCTTAGAAACATGTGATCCTTAATTTGCTAGAGCAAGAAGCTAGCAGCATGAAGACATGACATGCTTATATCCTTTGAGATGTGGTAGACTGCGCTAACTCATTTGACTGAAGCGCCCACAAATAAACAGGACAAAAGAACCTTAAGGGTAGCATTACTTAGTCCTTTATCTTGTGTAGGCAACTCGAATCCTCCAGGGCCACGGTCACAGTGATCTGCGCAGCAGCTATTTACAAACAGACGCATGGGTTGAAACTCTGAGTGATAATCACGGGCTTTCACGAAATAGGGTTCTAATATTTTTTTCCTTACTGATTTGGGTCTAATTTTCAAATATTTACCATTACTGCCGGACGGACCCCAGTTCGGTGGCTGGGCTGCCGGACGCCCATTAAATTTCAGAAACTTCAGAAAATCAGACAAATAGAACATAAAAATATGAAGAAAATCCAAAAATTCTAAAAAATCAGAAAATTATCTGAGTAAGAGGCAAAACATAATTAACAACTCCACTCCATTCTCAATGAGAGCTCATACAAATGACATTAGCAACTACACACTAAAGAGATAAATTAGCTAGATCTGTTATCGAGTTCTCCGAATACAGCTTCAGAAATTAAAGTCAGCTCATCCATAGTTTCTTTTAAGGTTCGAAGAAGGAAAACATCGTCATTTGCCTCAATCCTTTCCTAAAAATTAATAGCTAAACAATTAAAACTTCACGAATGTCGATTATGACCAACAAAAATTGAAAATAATATACTTTCTGAGATTAAAAAAAAAGATATTGAATAAATGTGATAACTCAGAAGGGTAAATATTAAAAATTTGACCCAAATCAGTAAAAAAAAAAAAAAAATTGGAACCCTATTTCGTAAAAGCCCGATAGCCACTAGATTGAAAAGCTTGCCATAGAAGTCGCTAATTCTTTTAATCTTTCAATTTACTAGAATTGGTAGGAGGAGTGGTCCAGCAAATTGCTGTTGGACGATTCTCAACTGTTTTCTACCATCTGAACGAGACATGATCATGTATCGCTAACTGTCCTTTAGCTGCTTGTGCTATTCTGTCGTTCAGGCCCAAATGAACATATGCGGACATGCTTTGACGGATTATTACGGACATGAGGTCCAAGAAGGTTGAGAAGGCGTTCATACACAAAGAGAAAAGATAAAGGGAAAAAGGTAAAGGGAGATTGTTCACATCTTGGCACAGCTCCGTTGGTAGTATAATATATGGGAGACCCCAGTAGCTTTCCTTTTTTTTGAGTGGCGTAATATGAATATGCAATGCCTTTATTCATTGCATACTTTAGTGGCTAACAAGACTATACGCGCCACCCTATATTCTCGTATCGAAGTTTTAAAAAAAAAAAATTAAAATCATCGATTTCGACCGTGGCCACTAGCGGCGTTGTCCGGAATATCATGGGTCAAATTCGACAGTTTCCGGCCCTGTTTTTCCCCTAACATAATAAAGCTCCCTTTTATGTTCGGACCAGCTTAGATGTGAAGCTGGAGAATTTAATAGTATCCCAATGGCATGATTTGAGAGAAAGCTAAACGAAAGAGAAACTCACGGCTATTATTTAATGGGCGTTTTGTATATTGCAATAGAGATTGTAGTCCCATCTGTTTAACAGAGACAGCAATGGAGGCAACTACTACTTCAACCTCTCCATCTTTGCCTTATGAAACGAGTCCAGGGAAACTGGATTGACCGGGTCTCTTTAGTTTATGGTCACCGCCAAGGCTGACCCGAGATTGCATTCTTCACCAACAGCTTCCCCAATCTGTTCTCAAGACTTTCTTCAGCAGAATAACATGAGTTCTAGAATGCATTCCGGTGCAGGCAAAGAAGTCAAAAGATATTAAATTTTTGAGACCTGAACAACTCCAACATAACAAAAACATCGCTTTTGAAACAGTCAACAAAGTGGAATTTGGTGTCGCTCCTTTTTTCCTTTCTTTTTTTCCTTATCTTCCACGAGACGGACAGATCTGTAGCGGCGTCTATCACTGTTCTTATGTGGTGCCTTTGGTTGGTGGTGCCGACTCTTTAGATATGTCACTAATTTACCACATTAAGACCATTTTCCCACCCATCTGGAGAAACTTCATGAAGAGTCGGCAACATATTTAATTAACAGACACCTCCAGTCATGGATTTAACCTCTGCAGTTCCTTGAACAAACTTCATCAAATTTCACCGCTATTAGCTGAACCATCTCGTCCAACTTTTTTATGCATTATTAGCTGGAAATTCTTGGGTAAAGACGGGAAGTGAGAGGTAAAGATCTGCACGAAAAGGAAAATTGCACAGTCAGGTGATTAGAAGATCAACCTCTATGACAATTTTTCCTTGCGTAATGTTCCTTAAAAAAAAAAAAAAAACTTCATCTTCTCTCTGTACAAGAATTCACTCGAACAAAGACACTCAAAATTTGCAAATATGTGTGGAGCGATACGTTGTCATCGCCTCCAGAAGCTAATAGCAACATATTGGACAGCGTATAAGACCATTCTCGTTGCAATCCGGGCAACGTTGGAACCCATACTCGTCTGCCTCTTCTTCTGCATCTTCTTCACTGGTGCCCGTCGTAATATATCTTGCAACTGCCGGAGCACCTCTCACAAGGCACAAACCTAATATCACCGCATGCCTCACAGGCACCGCTGTTGCCATTACAACTGCAGCCGTCCTCACCCCATCGCAGTTCTCGAGAAATTTCTCGAGTTGTCCTTCTTCGTGCATACGCCGAATTTCCTCGGCTCCGCCGATGTACTTGTTTCCCACAAACACCCTCGGCAATCCACCTCCACAAACCCCATCGCCCAATAGCTCTTCAATTCTTCCTTGAACCGGAATGCATCGACATGTCTCGCTCGTCAATACGGACACCGATGCCTTTCAGATGACTCTAACATGACAGCAATCCTCGTATGTCTTCCTGACCCCTCGAAGGCTCGTAAAGTAGACAATCACCTTCTTTTTCCACCTGGCCAACGCTTGTGGTCATTCCATTTGCTATTTGAGTTTCACTGGCTTCCTTAGGCACTGAATCGTGGCCGGCCATGGACGGTTGCTCCTGATTATTCAATGACTGCATATGAAATGGATGATCAGGTGAGAGCTCTTCAAGTGACTCCTGAAGGTGGAAATAACTTCAGGATCGAAACCCGCAACCACATCCTCGGAGTCCAGTCCGTTGCCATTAGCCATTTGCAGCCACATGGGCTTCGGGGAAACCGCGCCATTTTCTGAAACCTTGATTTAGGACGATCTGCTGGGGCATGAACTGGACTCCTGACCACATCGAAAGAAAAGCCTCCTTATGTGATTCGGTGACCGGAAAGGGCTTGTGTCCTCTAGGCCTTCCATCAACTCCCACGTATTGATCATCTCCGGCTCGCCAGGCGGAGTCCTAATTGGAGTTCTTGGGACGACTTTCGGGATTTTCTCTTCAATCATGTTCGACCACGTCTTCGCCTCGATCAGTCCCATTGCGAACTCCTTCACATCGTTTTTGATGACCCCGTTCCCATTGCACATCTTGTGATCGCACCATCGACCACCATCACTTCTCCACGTGGTTGGTGATTTGATAAGAAGGGTCAAGCTAAGAGAACCGAGGGTGCTAGATTTAAGAGCAACGAGATGGTAGCTATCATCTCTGCACTGAGGCAGGTGATCGCCGTGGATCGAATAGCTCCGACGCACGGGCGAGTATGGGGGCGCTGCAGTGCCGACATCGCTTTTGCTTCGAGCTCGCGCATCCCATTGCGCAAGGAAAACAGGCGAAATCAAACTGAAAAGCAAGGCAACAGAGGTTACAAATGACTTGAATAAAAAGAAAGGGGTTATACAAGGAAGGGATACAATAAATGAATGGCTCGTTTCTTTAGTAATACTCATAAAACAGACATTCCATCTGAAAGAGCTGGAAGGGAAGGTTCTGCTGCAGGCTCCATTAAAAAAAAAAAACAGAGCACTTCCTCAAAGAAATAGTAAAAGCATTATCAAAACAAGAAAGTGATCAAAGCTATAGAAGCAGTTGAAAGTTTCCAAAAAAAAAAAACTCAGCCGACAAAAGGGATAACCAAAAACAAAAAAATCAGATCTTGAGTTGATTCAAACCACCTTCCAAGTTTGGCACCGTCAAATGATCTCTGTGATTCTGGTACACTGAAGCCAATCAGAATCACGATACGATCCGGCCAATTGAGCACTCTGTTCTCCGCAATGAGTTACCCGTTAGAAAGACAATGTTGCGAGAGAAAACAAGAACCCGTATGGATCATCGGCCTAGCAGGCGATGAGAACAGAGGAATTCTGTTTTTGACTTTCAGGAGATCTGGGAAAGTTCTTTAGCAGACCACCTCCGCGAAATGATCGCGAGGGAAGAAACTTCGAGCGTGGCGATGGCCAAAAGGGGAGAGTGAAAGTGGCCCTCCTTGGGGAAATCGAGAGCAGAAACAGCCAAAAGCAGAGAGATGTGAACTGCGAATTGAATTGCGCGTCACGAATTCTAAGTCAAAAGAAAGAGGGTGAAGACTAATTCAATACGTGAGAGAGACATGATGGGTTTACCGGGCTACTCCTCTTCTTTTCGAGCTGGATTCGAGACTTGGGATTTATACATGCCCTCTGATCATGGTGCCTCCAGCCGTTTCTATTGCTTACTTAAATGAGAACTAGTAATTTAGAAAATTATCTACATGCCGAATAAGAGGTGATGATTTAGAGTGCGTCTATTTAGGTGAAAATATTTTACATACCGGCGGAGCAGGAAAAATTCAAATTAAAAATTCAAATTCTTTTGATTTGAGATATAGTCACGAGATTGAAATTATTTTCCAAATAAGGTATAAAAACTAAAAAAATGTTCGCGGTCCTATATCACCAAAACAAGGAAACTAATCATTTCCTTGAAAAAATGATTTTCGGAAAGTACTTTCCTTTAGCATGAAGTTTTCTCTCAACCACACACGCCTTAAACGAGGAATAAATTTTATCAAGAATTATACCAAACATAATATGGTTTCGCGTTTTTAAAAAAGCAATATATGGTTTCCAAACTTTTTGTGTTTCGCCACATCATCATCCAATCCGAAGACTCAATCTCTATTACACATTTTATTTTATTTTTTTGTATTGTGATTTCTTTGTCATGGACATGGACAACCGAGCGTCC
>JAGVVM010006035.1:0-24936 GCA_019149425.1 Psidium friedrichsthalianum
GGTCCCTCTCTCACAGGCTTTGTTGCTACAAGCATATCTCTCAACACTCTTTATATAGCTAAGGCTCCCCCACACGTCTCACTGTTATGCTTCTCAACATGTTTATGAGAAGTCATGACCTTAGTTCACCGCCTCAAGAAATTGTCAACAATAGAGTGAAAGGGAGTTGGCATAGCCTTCCTTATCCAAGACTCGTCCAAGCAAAGCTTTCTCTAATTTGCCTATTTCAATAGTCAACAATTGTGGGCTTTCTTCATGCAAGTTGTCAAAAGGCAATCAAAGTCGGCCGTGAGTAAAGGTCTAACTATGAGCAAAAGTCCGATTTGAGCTTTACCTCTTACTTTCTCATATTAGGGGTTAATTCCAACAGGCAGTAACATACAAATTAGTGATTTCTGCTAGACATCAAGTAAATCTTACTAAGCATTGGGCAATCCAGATAAGAGCAGCTTAATTACTTCATGTTAGAGCAACATACAAATTAGTGATTTCAGCTTAATCTTACCAAGTCAAGTCCCGATCAGTCTAACAGAACTGGTTATGTCCACTATTGGGATCGTTACAGATCTATTTCGCCTAAGGCTGCTCAATCGGGTGAGTTCAGTTGGAGTGCAATTAAGGATGAGAGGAGTGAGAGGTAAAATGATTGCAAATAAGTAAACAAGTAATAAAATCCACAAGTCGACTAGCTGAACTGGTTGAATATCAATAAATAAGATTGTTTTGAGAGTTCACAAAGACGGTATTCTGTTCAAATGTCCTGAGCCAATTTCATCCTTCTTTAGTCCACGATCTTTCACATTGATCCTGACTCATTTCCGCTTCAGGGGAACTCAAAGGTCGAACACTACTGACAGCTGGAATAAATTTAAAGAACACGAAGCAATCAAAGAAACCCAAGTCACGGTTTAATTAGACTCTTGAATCCATGTTCGATTTGGGCTCTAACTCATCATCGAGCTTATGTGATGATCATAATGTACTAGATCGCGTGCTGAGATCAAAGTGTTCTTCTATTCCGAGTTGTATTTTTTTTTTTTTTTGGGGTCAAGTTCTATTCTGAGTTGGAAGTGATCATTTTCATTATTATTTAGCTGGATTTTGGGTAAAGGAGAGGTGGTCGACGGTGTCAAGAGGTGAATGGAGATCGGCGTAGCAGCATTTTGTCAAATTGATACCTGGATCTGGTAATGTCTTCTTCCACATGCAGGTAGTTCTTAGTTTCCCTTCGACTTCTATGCTCAATTTTCCTATTACCGTTTCCCATTGTCCGATAGTTGAAGTCATACGTCAACTTGGTGAACATGTTGAATTTATGTAGATTTTCATGTCAGCCATATACTAAGTGTGACTTGCAGGCCAGTATCTTTTCTTGGTGTTGTAACTGCAAGGTCAGAATTCAAGGTTCGACCAACGATACCACCGTGCAGTGAGCCTGATACCACTAATTTTTAATCCAGGTCCAACCGTGAGTAATTCATATGCGTTTGGTTTAGTTATCCATGATTGTTTCTGTGACTGGAATCTCCAGAACAAACTGAGGGCCTCTGAACTGGAGAGCAGGTCTGTTGGATATTACTTTTCCTAATTCAAATTAGTAATCACTTACTAAAATATTGGGGTGATGCCATATGAAGTCCTCAAACTTGAGCTAAGTGTAATCAGATCCTAAAATTTTGAATCGTGCAATAAATCTTGCACAAGAAATGCAATGGAGGGCTACTTGTGCTCGACTAAACTCACTGAACTGAAATTTCAGTCAGCAACTTTCCAACACTTAGTAATGGTCTAACCATCTCTCTAGCTCTTCCCTGCAGTAATCTGATAACTGAACAGTTAATATAGTATAATCCTCCAATTGCAAATTCACATTAGCACTCCTCACTGTCATCTCTTCAAGAGAGAAACGAGTAAGTGGTACAAAAATTAACTCAAAAATAAACTTTCTGTTGCACAGTGACTCAGGTCATCTTCGAGCAATCCCGGAATTCTGGTTCTTACTTCTCAGTAACAAAACCAACCAAGTTGTTAGCTCCGTTTGCCCACTTTCCAAACTCTGCAAAAGGAAAGGGAGAGTTCTTGTTATGAAATCCTGAGCATAAATTCCAAAGAAAAGTAACCCAGCATTTATAGCTGAACATAGAAAGGACTACAGATCTGCAAAGAAATCTAGCGTCTGTTAAGAGCATTAATGTCACTACACAATATTCTTCTGAACATCAGAATTCGTATGCTTGTAAATCACCAATTGTTAGTCCCGCCATACAATGGTTAACCAGAGGGTGAAGGGTGATGAATGATTTCCATAACAAAAATATGGGCAATATATGAGTATTTATGAGATGGCTACCCAAAGTTGATCAAGAGAGCATGAAATCCACCTGTGCTCTTGCCAAGGTGGACCCAATGATTGCCATGACTTTCAGATATGTAACTGAAATAAGAAATTTGGGAAAACTCACATGTTCTTACAGAACTTTTATTGTCCAATCATCTGCAATTCGGGTGCCAGGCTTCCTTATGGTCAAAACACCAGAGCTCCTTCTTCCTTGAAGCAGAAGAGGCCCGAATTCAATCTGGGCCTTCAGATTACCTGGCTCAATTAGAGCATTCTTTGGCCCGCCAGCATGTCCAAGAAGTATGATCCGTTCGAGTATGCACTCAGACTTAAATGGAAGATTACCAGTGGTAGCAGGTGCCATGTTCAACGATGTAAGTTTGCCCTCTTTGAAAACAAACCGCCGGTGTATGAATGCACCACGCTTGAATTCAAAGCTTTTCCCATCATCAATATAGAGTTCACCTTCAGCTGCTTGGGAACTATTCAGAGCTATTACCTGAAATGAGATAGGAATGCTGTAAGCAATACTTACATGTCATCACAGGAGGGAAAAATGAGCCTTCATAATGTCTGCATTGGGAAAGAATCACAGGAACAAGCAACACTGAAAGAAGCATAAAAGCATCTAAGCATCAAAGGAAAAATCTTACGAATCTAGACATATAATAGGTGAATGAAATAAATGAATAACAGTATCCACAGAGAACAGTACTGAGAAAGAACATGAAGACAGCAATTATGCCATCTTGGAGGTTATTGCATAGTTTCGTTTCCAGGAAGCATTTTATCCGATGGTCTTTTCTCTTTAAATGCTAATAATCATAATAACAATAAGCCACCAGTATGATTCCAACATAATCATTGGTTATTTCTAGAAATTACTTCATATTGCAGAAGTGCTGGCTCATCAGGCCATCTGCAGATCGGATAAGTGCATCAAGAATTCTTCATCTCCAATATCATATCAGAACCGCATAATAGGAATAATTTGATCATTCATATGTCACATGATTCCCAGTTACATGCTGATGCCATGACTGAATATTACAAGTAGGCCCAGAGGTTTTCAGAGAAAATAAGCACTAGGAGCATATATAAATTGCTGTGCATTTAGTAAGCTTGGAGTATAACAACTTGAGCCTAAAAATAACAACATATTTTCAATACATACCAGAGTGTAAGGGTCATTCACCATCTGTGTGGTGCTACGACGAATCCGATCTCTTCGTGGTATGATGGTTCCAGCCCTCTGGAAAGCTGGAACATGGTCTTCTGGAGCTTCCAGCTTGTAAGTTTTACTGCCCAGGTATGCTGTCCCAGTTCTTATGTCATACCAAGACTCTTTCCCCGGCAAATATACTGATACATGTTTGGCACGCTGATCCAGAAGAATAAAGTATGCTTGATGTTGCTACTAAAAGAGAACAAAAGAATGACAACTGAGGTTTCAAAGAGGAACAAAAAAGCAATAATAAAGCACCTCAGTGAAGATGCCTTGGACCAACAGACTATTCCCACCATGAATGCCTCATCCTTGTCAAAAGTAGCTTCATCAAAAGGGAACTCCATCCACAGAGGGCGTACTACTGGAACACCAGTGACATTTGCTTCTCTGAACAATGTGTAAAACAATGGAAGCAACATGTAGCGTGTGCGTATGGCATCTCTCATCAGTTCAGTGTTGCGCTCTCTGCAACATCATAAATAATGATGGCGGACTGAGATCAGTATCAAAAGGGGTTGAAAGGGTTGACAGTGAAGTACTGTATCAATGGTGACCCTTGACGACAGACTACCACAAGCGCGCTGTCCAAGACCTATTATGTGGACATGCTAATTTAAATCATTGCATGAGTTACAGATCCACATGCCACCTATTAATTAGGGAAACCATGACATCTTTCCCACAGAAGCATATCAATTCACAACTTGAATATGAAGGACAACCTACCCAAATAACCAAGGTTCCCGTCTCTTTGTGTCATGATGGGCATGCCCCTGAAGAAAGGATAGTATGCACCAATTTGATACCAGCGCACTAATAACTCAGGCTCAGGGTTGCCAAAAAAACCACCAACATCCGCACCTACAAACAACGTAAAGTTACATTGCGATGAAAAAACTAAAAAAGAAAAAACCACATCAATTATTGATTTTAATCAATCAAAACTAACCAGAGAATGAAATTCCAGTGAGACCAAGAGTCAAAATCATGGGAACTGAAACCCTGAGGTGATCCCAATCTGCTGAATTATCTCCAGTCCAGACTGCTCCATACCTTTGACTTCCAGCAAAAAGAGCTCTGGAGAGAACAAAAGGCCTGTCATTTCCATTTCCTCGCTTTATGAGCCCATCAGATGTTGCCATGTGGAAATAATAGCCATAGACATTGTGCATTTCTCGATGTTCGACACCTCCATAGTGTAAAGCATCTCTTGGCATCGTCAACTGATTGAAAAAAAAAAAAATTCATTCCATCACGATCTGCTATTCATACAAACCCATGTCGATAAATTAGCTACAAGCTACTACTTAAAAGACAAATTATCCACTCTCAATTCATGTTTTTCTCCCACAATATATAGGAGTGGAAGAACAAATTCCCTCAACCAAATATAACTGGCAGGTGCTTGTTACATGGTTCCAAGAAAAAGATTTTTCATTTTTGGACGGTACAACTTTTCGTTCTCCTTAAAAGCATAACCTTCTGCATAAAATGATTAGACACAAAACATCTTAAAGAAACCAAGATGAAGTTACGCAGCTTGAGATGAGTCTAAATTAGACACATTCAGTCTACCATTTCAAAAATTTCAAAGCTTATTCAATTCTTTTTCCTGTCAATCTACATTTATATGACAAGTAAATATTATAATTGTTCTCAGTCCACTGGTCAAGTCCCTAGATTTCGAGACAAATGGGGTATAATATATTTAGAACTAGGAAGTCGTGATTTTCACAAGCCTAACTGAGAAATTTAATTTGTGTATTAATTTACCATGGGACAGTAGAGGACATAAGTTTCATGAATAAAATTTAAACACTGCCTTCCCCCAAATTGAAAAGGGAAAAGTCTGTAACTCCTGGTGCTGCCTCTGAATATAAACCAGAATGCACAAGCATCAGTCAGAAAATAAAAATTAAATTCTCTTCAATGGAAACGATAACACAGCACAAAACCCCAATGTTGACGTTTCTCCAAGATACAGACAAAATGATAAAGACCTACTTATTTAACCTTGTTGAGGATATCAAGTTCTTTAATTATTTTCCTTTCTCGTGAAGCTAAGACACTTCGCACAACATTTGCAAAACAAATGCAGAGATATGAGTAAATGACTTCGCAGGCCAAGACTCCATTGTAGCGCTCTCTCTCTCCCTCTCTAGCTCTCCCTCCTCTTCATCTTGTGTATCTATGCTCAATTACCCGTCATGAGGACTCTGTCACTCTTTCTCTCTCTTCTCCTCCTCCTCCTCTTTAGTCCTAGCACCATTCACTCATGGAAGAAGGACGAGTTCAGGAACTGTAACCAAACCCCATTTTGCAAGCGTGCCCGAGGCCGGAAGCCCGGTTCCTGTTCCCTCGTCGCCACCGACGTCTCCGTCTCCAACGGCGATCTCGTCGCCAAGCTCGTCCCCAAAGAACCAGACCCAGATCATGACGATCAAGAACCGGTCAAGCCACTCGCTCTGACACTCTCTGTTTATCGGGATGGCATAATGAGGCTCAAGATTGACGAGGACCCATCTCTTGAATCCCCAAGAGACGGTTCCAGGTCCCCGATGTGATCGTCGACGGGTTCGAATCTAAGAAACTCTGGTTGCAGAGGCTCTCCACCGAAAAGGTTGGTAGCGACGAGCATTTCTCGTCGATTGTGTACTTGTCTGATGATTATGAGGGGGTGGTGCGTCACGATCCTTTCGAGGTATATGTTCGCGAGAGATTGAGTGGGGATCGTGTGTTGTCCATGAATTCCATGGTTTGCTTGACTTTGAGCAGTTGAGGGCGAAGAAAGAAGGGGATGAATGGGAAGAGAGGTTTAAGAGCCATACAGATAGCAGGCCTTACGGTCCTCAATCCATTAGCTTCGATGTTTCATTTTATGGGGCTGACTTCGTTTACGGTATTCCCGAGCACGCCACTAGTCTAGCCTTGAAACCCACCAGGGGACCCGGGATCGATCACTCGGAACCATATAGGTTGTTTAATTTGGATGTCTTCGAGTACCTACATGAGTCTCCCTTTGGGATTTATGGGTCAATTCCCTTCATGATTTCCCATGGAAGGCAAGAGGGACTTCTGGGTTCTTTTGGTTGAATGCAGCTGAGATGCAGATTGATGTTCTTGGTGAAGGGTGGGATGCCGATTCCGGAATTTTGCTTCCTTCCTCACAAAAGCGGGTGGATACTTTTTGGATGAGCGAGGCTGGGATTGTGGATACTTTCTTTTTCATTGGTCCAGGGCCAAAGGATGTCGTGAAGCAATACATCAGTGTAACAGGTACCTCTGCAATGCCTCAGCTCTTCGCCACAGCTTATCACCAGTGTAGATGGAACTACAGGGATGAGGAGGATGTGAGAACGTGGATTCCAAATTCGATGAGCACGACATTCCTTATGATGTTCTTTGGCTTGATATTGAGCACACAGATGGCAAGAGGTACTTTACCTGGGATAGGGTGCTTTTCCCTCATCCTGAGGAGATGCAACGGAAGCTAGCTGCAAAGGGTAGGCACATGGTGACAATTGTGGATCCTCATATCAAGCGTGATGAGTCATACCACATACACAAGGAGGCCTCCATGAAAGGCTATTATGTCAAAGATGCCTCTGGAAACGATTTCGATGGTTGGTGTTGGTCCGGCTCATCCTCATACAATGACATGTTAAATCCAGAAATCAGATCATGGTGGGGTGACAAGTTCTCATTTGAAAACTATGTTGGCTCGACACCTTCGCTGTACATATGGAATGACATGAACGAGCCTTCTGTTTTTAACGGTCCTGAGGTATATTTGTGCTTTGTTCCCTTTTCTTTGGCTCTTAAAGTCCACATACTTGCTGAGATTAGATTTTGTTTTGCTACTATGCATGATACACCTTCACTTGTTACAGAAAACACGTATTATATCTTATAATGTACCTGGGTCACAATCACTCTGTAAAAACTGCTCATAGGAACTTATGTTGGTGCTAGTGTGAAGAGTTAGAACTATTGCAGACCTTGAAGAGCATGTAAGCCCTGACTGTTTGGATGAGAGTTGAGAAGTTCTCGTTTGATAGTAAATTTTTAATGGTTGTGGGAGTCATTATTCATATCTCTGCATTTGTTTTGCAAATGTTGTGCGAAGTGTCTTAGCTTCACGAGAAAGGAAAATAATTAAAGAACTTGATATCCTCAACAAGGTTAAATAAGTAGGTCTTTATCATTTTGTCTGTATCTTGGAGAAACGTCAACATTGGGGTTTTGTGCTGTGTTATCGTTTCCATTGAAGAGAATTTAATTTTTATTTTCTGACTGATGCTTGTGCATTCTGGTTTATATTCAGAGGCAGCACCAGGAGTTACAGACTTTTCCCTTTTCAATTTGGGGGAAGGCAGTGTTTAAATTTTATTCATGAAACTTATGTCCTCTACTGTCCCATGGTAAATTAATACACAAATTAAATTTCTCAGTTAGGCTTGTGAAAATCACGACTTCCTAGTTCTAAATATATTATACCCCATTTGTCTCGAAATCTAGGGACTTGACCAGTGGACTGAGAACAATTATAATATTTACTTGTCATATAAAATGTAGATTGACAGGAAAAAGAATTGAATAAGCTTTGAAATTTTTGAAATGGTAGACTGAATGTGTCTAATTTAGACTCATCTCAAGCTGCGTAACTTCATCTTGGTTTCTTTAAGATGTTTTGTGTCTAATCATTTTATGCAGAAGGTTATGCTTTTAAGGAGAACGAAAAGTTGTACCGTCCAAAAATGAAAAATCTTTTTCTTGGAACCATGTAACAAGCACCTGCCAGTTATATTTGGTTGAGGGGAATTTGTTCTTCCACTCCTATATATTGTGGGAGAAAAACATGAATTGAGAGTGGATAATTTGTCTTTTAAGTAGTAGCTTGTAGCTAATTTATCGACATGGGTTTGTATGAATAGCAGATCGTGATGGAATGAATTTTTTTTTTTTTCAATCAGTTGACGATGCCAAGAGATGCTTTACACTATGGAGGTGTCGAACATCGAGAAATGCACAATGTCTATGGCTATTATTTCCACATGGCAACATCTGATGGGCTCATAAAGCGAGGAAATGGAAATGACAGGCCTTTTGTTCTCTCCAGAGCTCTTTTTGCTGGAAGTCAAAGGTATGGAGCAGTCTGGACTGGAGATAATTCAGCAGATTGGGATCACCTCAGGGTTTCAGTTCCCATGATTTTGACTCTTGGTCTCACTGGAATTTCATTCTCTGGTTAGTTTTGATTGATTAAAATCAATAATTGATGTGGTTTTTTCTTTTTAGTTTTTTCATCGCAATGTAACTTTACGTTGTTTGTAGGTGCGGATGTTGGTGGTTTTTTGGCAACCCTGAGCCTGAGTTATTAGTGCGCTGGTATCAAATTGGTGCATACTATCCTTTCTTCAGGGGGCATGCCCATCATGACACAAAGAGACGGGAACCTTGGTTATTTGGGTAGGTTGTCCTTCATATTCAAGTTGTGAATTGATATGCTTCTGTGGGAAAGATGTCATGGTTTCCCTAATTAATAGGTGGCATGTGGATCTGTAACTCAATGCAATGATTTAAATTAGCATGTCCACATAATAGGTCTTGGACAGCGCGCTTGTGGTAGTCTGTCGTCAAGGGTCACCATTGATACAGTACTTCACTGTCAACCCTTTCAACCCCTTTTGATACTGATCTCAGTCCGCCATCATTATTTATGATGTTGCAGAGAGCGCAACACTGAACTGATGAGAGATGCCATACGCACACGCTACATGTTGCTTCCATTGTTTTACACATTGTTCAGAGAAGCAAATGTCACTGGTGTTCCAGTAGTACGCCCTCTGTGGATGGAGTTCCCTTTTGATGAAGCTACTTTTGACAAGGATGAGGCATTCATGGTGGGAAATAGTCTGTTGGTCCAAGGCATCTTCACTGAGGTGCTTTATTATTGCTTTTTTGTTCCTCTTTGAAACCTCAGTTGTCATTCTTTTGTTCTCTTTTAGTAGCAACATCAAGCATACTTTATTCTTCTGGATCAGCGTGCCAAACATGTATCAGTATATTTGCCGGGGAAAGAGTCTTGGTATGACATAAGAACTGGGACAGCATACCTGGGCAGTAAAACTTACAAGCTGGAAGCTCCAGAAGACCATGTTCCAGCTTTCCAGAGGGCTGGAACCATCATACCACGAAGAGATCGGATTCGTCGTAGCACCACACAGATGGTGAATGACCCTTACACTCTGGTATGTATTGAAAATATGTTGTTATTTTTAGGCTCAAGTTGTTATACTCCAAGCTTACTAAATGCACAGCAATTTATATATGCTCCTAGTGCTTATTTTCTCTGAAAACCTCTGGGCCTACTTGTAATATTCAGTCATGGCATCAGCATGTAACTGGGAATCATGTGACATATGAATGATCAAATTATTCCTATTATGCGGTTCTGATATGATATTGGAGATGAAGAATTCTTGATGCACTTATCCGATCTGCAGATGGCCTGATGAGCCAGCACTTCTGCAATATGAAGTAATTTCTAGAAATAACCAATGATTATGTTGGAATCATACTGGTGGCTTATTGTTATTATGATTATTAGCATTTAAAGAGAAAAGACCATCGGATAAAATGCTTCCTGGAAACGAAACTATGCAATAACCTCCAAGATGGCATAATTGCTGTCTTCATGTTCTTTCTCAGTACTGTTCTCTGTGGATACTGTTATTCATTTATTTCATTCACCTATTATATGTCTAGATTCGTAAGATTTTTCCTTTGATGCTTAGATGCTTTTATGCTTCTTTCAGTGTTGCTTGTTCCTGTGATTCTTTCCCAATGCAGACATTATGAAGGCTCATTTTTCCCTCCTGTGATGACATGTAAGTATTGCTTACAGCATTCCTATCTCATTTCAGGTAATAGCTCTGAATAGTTCCCAAGCAGCTGAAGGTGAACTCTATATTGATGATGGGAAAAGCTTTGAATTCAAGCGTGGTGCATTCATACACCGGCGGTTTGTTTTCAAAGAGGGCAAACTTACATCGTTGAACATGGCACCTGCTACCACTGGTAATCTTCCATTTAAGTCTGAGTGCATACTCGAACGGATCATACTTCTTGGACATGCTGGCGGGCCAAAGAATGCTCTAATTGAGCCAGGTAATCTGAAGGCCCAGATTGAATTCGGGCCTCTTCTGCTTCAAGGAAGAAGGAGCTCTGGTGTTTTGACCATAAGGAAGCCTGGCACCCGAATTGCAGATGATTGGACAATAAAAGTTCTGTAAGAACATGTGAGTTTTCCCAAATTTCTTATTTCAGTTACATATCTGAAAGTCATGGCAATCATTGGGTCCACCTTGGCAAGAGCACAGGTGGATTTCATGCTCTCTTGATCAACTTTGGGTAGCCATCTCATAAATACTCATATATTGCCCATATTTTTGTTATGGAAATCATTCATCACCCTTCACCCTCTGGTTAACCATTGTATGGCGGGACTAACAATTGGTGATTTACAAGCATACGAATTCTGATGTTCAGAAGAATATTGTGTAGTGACATTAATGCTCTTAACAGACGCTAGATTTCTTTGCAGATCTGTAGTCCTTTCTATGTTCAGCTATAAATGCTGGGTTACTTTTCTTTGGAATTTATGCTCAGGATTTCATAACAAGAACTCTCCCTTTCCTTTTGCAGAGTTTGGAAAGTGGGCAAACGGAGCTAACAACTGGTTGGTTTTGTTACTGAGAAGTAAGAACCAGAATTCCGGGATTGCTCGAAGATGACCTGAGTCACTGTGCAACAGAAAGTTATTTTTGAGTTAATTTTGTACCACTTACTCGTTTCTCTCTTGAAGAGATGACAGTGAGGAGTGCTAATGTGAATTTGCAATTGGAGGATTATACTATATTAACTGTTCAGTTATCAGATTACTGCAAGGGAAGAGCTAGAGAGATGGTTAGACCATTACTAAGTGTTGGAAAGTTGCTGACTGAAATTTCAGTTCAGTGAGTTTAGTCGAGCACAAGTAGCCCTCCATTGCATTTCTTGTGCAAGATTTATTGCACGATTCAAAAATTTAGGATCTGATTACACTTAGCTCAAGTTTGAGGACTTCATATGGCATCACCCCAATATTTTAGTAAGTGATTACTAATTTGAATTAGGAAAAGTAATATCCAACAGACCTGCTCTCCAGTTCAGAGGCCCTCAGTTTGTTCTGGAGATTCCAGTCACAGAAACAATCATGGATAACTAAACCAAACGCATATGAATTACTCACGGTTGGACCTGGATTAAAAATTAGTGGTATCAGGCTCACTGCACGGTGGTATCGTTGGTCGAACCTTGAATTCTGACCTTGCAGTTACAACACCAAGAAAAGATACTGGCCTGCAAGTCACACTTAGTATATGGCTGACATGAAAATCTACATAAATTCAACATGTTCACCAAGTTGACGTATGACTTCAACTATCGGACAATGGGAAACGGTAATAGGAAAATTGAGCATAGAAGTCGAAGGGAAACTAAGAACTACCTGCATGTGGAAGAAGACATTACCAGATCCAGGTATCAATTTGACAAAATGCTGCTACGCCGATCTCCATTCACCTCTTGACACCGTCGACCACCTCTCCTTTACCCAAAATCCAGCTAAATAATAATGAAAAATGATCACTTCCAACTCAGAATAGAACTTGACCCCAAAAAAAAAAAAAAATACAACTCGGAATAGAAGAACACTTTGATCTCAGCACGCGATCTAGTACATTATGATCATCACATAAGCTCGATGATGAGTTAGAGCCCAAATCGAACATGGATTCAAGAGTCTAATTAAACCGTGACTTGGGTTTCTTTGATTGCTTCGTGTTCTTTAAATTTATTCCAGCTGTCAGTAGTGTTCGACCTTTGAGTTCCCCTGAAGCGGAAAATGAGTCAGGATCAATGTGAAAAGATCGTGGACTAAAGAAGGATGAAATTGGCTCAGGACATTTGAACAGAATACCGTCTTTGTGAACTCTCAAAACAATCTTATTTATTGATATTCAACCAGTTCAGCTAGTCGACTTGTGGATTTTATTACTTGTTTACTTATTTGCAATCATTTACCTCTCACTCCTCTCATCCTTAATTGCACTCCAACTGAACTCACCCGATTGAGCAGCCTTAGGCGAAATAGATCTGTAACGATCCCAATAGTGGACATAACCAGTTCTGTTAGACTGATCGGGACTTGACTTGGTAAGATTAAGCTGAAATCACTAATTTGTATGTTGCTCTAACATGAAGTAATTAAGCTGCTCTTATCTGGATTGCCCAATGCTTAGTAAGATTTACTTGATGTCTAGCAGAAATCACTAATTTGTATGTTACTGCCTGTTGGAATTAACCCCTAATATGAGAAAGTAAGAGGTAAAGCTCAAATCGGACTTTTGCTCATAGTTAGACCTTTACTCACGGCCGACTTTGATTGCCTTTTGACAACTTGCATGAAGAAAGCCCACAATTGTTGACTATTGAAATAGGCAAATTAGAGAAAGCTTTGCTTGGACGAGTCTTGGATAAGGAAGGCTATGCCAACTCCCTTTCACTCTATTGTTGACAATTTCTTGAGGCGGTGAACTAAGGTCATGACTTCTCATAAACATGTTTGAGAAGCATAACAGTGAGACGTGTGGGGGAGCCTTAGCTATATAAAGAGTGTTGAGAGATATGCTTGTAGCAACAAAGCCTGTGAGAGAGGGACTCGTGTGTTTGTTCCGATGTAGTAAGCATATGGAATAGGTATTTTAAGCATCATATACCGTTATTTGTGTATTTGTGTTTTTCTCTCACCAAAACCCCAAAGCTTTCTCTATCCTTCAACGCTTCCACATGCCCTACAAGTGGTATACCCAGCAAGGTTGCACGCACTACAGCCAGCCACCACGGGTGACAGAAAAAGGGCTTTTTACGAAAATGGATTAAAAAATTTAAGTTTTTACCAATTTGGCTTTCTTAGGTAAATTTTACGAAAACGGGGCTCGTTCGGCTCCAGAAGAGCGAACGGGGGGGGGGGGGTCTCCAACAAATAGAGGGGAGGCGCCCCCTTCCAATGAAAATTTAAAAAATTTAGAAAAAAATAAATCAGATAATTAGGAAAAAAATCATAAACAATTTTCTAAAAATATTTGAGAAAATTTCATGACTTTTCGTAAAAAAAATTTCAGAAGAATGTAAAAAAAATTAAGATTTATGTTATTATTTTTCGTTCATTCCATTATAAATGACGATTGTATCCCTGATGAGTAAAGCATTTAAGAAAACATTATGCGATATTTATGAAATTTATCGGTTTCATTTGTAGACTTGGCACAAAGAAAATATATTCGAACGGGACCTGAGAATATTCGAACCGAAACTTTCACAATAGAGTTTTGTGCATTTTTTTTAGGATGATTTTTATTTTCATTTTTTCCTAATTTTTTTATTATATGAAAACTTCTTATTATTACAAATAGATCATATTAATACATGTTTATGATAATCATATTTAATTAAACCTATAAAATTTTAAATATATGATGAAAATACGATTTAATACACATAAAATTTTTCCTCAGACATGTCTCAACATGCAAAATAAAGATATTTGTAGTGCTAAAAGAAGATATTTTACGAAAAAACCGACAGAATTTTTGGAATGTTTTATTTTTTTAATTATTTTTTCCCAATTTCTTTTTAATTTTTTCTATTCTTTGGGATAATTTTTATTATTATAAATAATCTATATGGTGGTAAATAAAGTCCTTGTTCGGCACTCAAAGTGCCGAACAAGCCCCCTTTCGTATTTTCTTCGCATGCAAAACCAAATCGGTAAAATCGTAAATTTTTTAACCTATTTGTGTAAAATGCCACAGACAAACCAGTGGGCAGGTTTGAAACATCAATTTAAACCACCCAAACAAAGTATTCTTAATAGGTTTTAGGGCAGTTTTAGTTGTTAGTATTTTCTGTTCTAGACAATTCAGCGCCCAAAAGGAGCAAAACGGCCAAAAGACAGTCGAGTGCTTTTCACCGTTCCATCGCATTCAGACCCCAATTGAAATCATATATTGCACTACACATTTCCCTGGAAAGTAACTTCACTGTTAAACATCCAAAAAAATCTCCCAGAAACCCATCCACTTCAATGCTATAGGAGAGTGTAATAACCGGGCTGAGAGTTTGTAGAATCCCTGTTTATAAAGAGAGGAAAAGAAACAAATCAAAGGAAGTACCCGTCGCCATTCAGCTTCCTTATAGACAATAATCTGAATACAGCCAAAACAAAGGGCTTAATCATCAAGACACCCCCGCTACTTCGGCAAATTTTAGCCAGTGATCCCACTAGTTAAAGTAGTATAGTTAGTCCTTGCGCTTTGGATATTGGCGAGACCTCCATCCCGCTTTCGTCAAGAATTCTGTTGGAGTAAGGAATCTGGTGAAGTAGCAATCTCAAATGCTACCGCATAAAATGTCCCGCTAGGAGCCTTAAGGGAAGAGTGTACAGAAGGTCTTCTATCACCAATATCCAAAGCATAGGACTGCTTCCACTGTTTTCAAAGTGGAGGGGGTTCACTTGCTAAAAACCTTGAAGGGTAATATCGACAATTCCCCACGCTAACAGTCTCTTACCAGTATTCCAGCAAACTGGTACAAACTGTTAATGTTCCAAAACCAATGGGATGTATACACAATCCTATTATTTTGTTGGGTGGGGGATTGCAAAAGGCAATGCGTTTGAGCCTCCTCACTCAGACAATGCGGGGGAATTCATTGTAGGCACGACCCACAGGATCTTCCATTCAGCAACCTACAACAAAAGGATCACCAAGATCCTTATAGTCCCCGAGTGAATGTACTTGTTTGTAACTCTGAGTAAATCATTGGCTATGACGAAAACGGATTCAGCAGCTCCGGAGGATAAGCTTCCTTAAATATGCGGTATTTCAAAATGGATGCAATATTGGCAAGATTATATTCCTCAGAGACATTCATTGTCCTCCAGGTGTATCCGCCAAGGAAAAAAATGGTACGCTTGCTTAAAATAGCTTCAAGCTGAAAGGTTGTCTCGAGAATTCAGAAGAGCTCCTCTGAATTAAATTTGTTCCAAGCTTCCTGTAATAACAAGGATGATTCACAATCAACGCTGAATTGGAATGTCATGTTACTAAACCATGAAACAAGAACTAAATGGCACTCATAGAAGCAGTAAGTAAAGTTCTTTCCCCACATAACACATGGAGAAAAACATTACCAAAAGCAGAAAGCGATGAGAGAGAATCTTCAGAAGGGTGATTTACCCTCCACACGAAAAATGTTAGCAAGGTATTAAGTTTACAGAAGACCAACAAAGAAAAAGGGACTACCAGAAGTGCAAAGCTGATAAAGAGGCACCGCTGCAAGATCAGGGAACAAGAATTGCAGACCTGGTAAGGTATTTACGTGCCAAAAGATAAAGAAATTTCTAACCAATTCCTTTTCTTTTGGAGAAAATTCTCACTGTTATTCCTCACTTTGTAAGTACATAAAGGGAAAAAAAAACGAAGTCTTTGAAGAGGATGGATCTTATTTTAATGATCTTTGAAATGATTTAGAACATTAACTAAAGCATAAAAAATGTACTCTCCGAATAACTTCTCAATCATGCAAATGAGCAATTCTTTATGTGAGCTCTTTTCTAAATGTCTTCGTGCCTCCATCTGACAAAATTTTGTCAGATTCTCAAATCTAATGAAAAAATAAGCAGACCAGCTTGTGTAGCCGGTATTTCCTAAAAAATGCAAAGCAAAAGTTTGCCAAACCCAATAATGTACATTATGAATTTTATTTTACTGATCTCCACATGCATAATTGAATCAGATGCAAATGGAGGACCTACCCTCCATTTAAACCTGATAAAATGGGACTTAACCTACTCTTCAACCAAAGAATACAAACAAAGCATAACGTCAAGATTAAGACGCACAATCTACTGCAACATGGAAGCAGCTTATGGCATGCCAAAGAATGCGTGTAAGACTAGAGCCATTTTATTTTCCAATGTTAGCAATGCTATTTTTGTGAAACTGTCCTAATGCTTTTCAGTTCGCCAAACAAAAAGATGATAATTGCCAAGCTCTTGGGCTGTTAAGTACCTTAAGGAGGTCAAAAACCTTCTCAGCAACATATTTCTGCTGAAGATTGGCACCTTTTTGCTGCACCTTGTCAGGATGAATACACAAAGTTGCCTTCCTGTATACCTTTTTAACTGAAGCAGCAGCAATCAAATCCGTCAGAGAAACGGGTTCCCAACCACATTCACGCCATAGCACCTAATAACAAAATGATTAACAGAAATTGCTTAGCCCAACCACCAGAAAGGTATTCTTCTGAATTGAATGGTATGAGGATACAATCTATAAAAGGTTGATATGAGATTTCAGCAAAATGTGAAATTAATAACTGTGGGTAATATATGCCGATAAACACAGGTTAGAGAAACAAGTTCCCAACCACATTCACGCCAGAGCACCTAATAACAAAATGATTAACAGAAATTACTTAGCCCAACCACCGGAAAGGTATTCTTCTGAATTGAATGGTATGAGGATACAATCTATAAAAGGTTGATATGAGATTTGAGCAAAATGTGAAATTAATAACTGTGGGTAATATATGCCGTTAAGCACAGGGTAGAGAAACAAGTTCCCAACCACATTCACGCCAGAGCACCTAATAACAAAATGATTAACAGAAATTGCTTAGCCCAAACACCAGAAAGGTATTCTTCTGAATTGAATGGTATGAGGATACAATCTATAAAAGGTTGATATGAGATTTGAGCAAAATGTCAAATTAATAACTGTGGGTAATATATGCCGATAAACATAGGGTAGCTTAAAAACAAGCCGGTAGCTCAAAAGCATGTAAAACAGTCCTATGCAGAAGTACATCCAGATCAAGTAAGCAAAAGTTCATCAATGTTTACGCTATTAGTTTAACATGGCTCACAATCAGAGTATTTCTTTGGAGCATCTTCCTCCCTTTAGTAGGAAACCTCAACGTGTCCAGTACAATTTTTTAAAATAAGAAACATCTGAACTCATGCACATGAAGCAAGAAAGTAGCTACTTTCTCTATCAAGTGGACCAATGAGGAATAAGGGTAAATGCATGATCCCTCATATCACTTCCAACAGCTTTAAACCTTCTGGGTTTGCTGGGTTTATCGTAGACATTGATGTCACACAAAGTTTGCACCTACATCATTTTCATGTAAAACTGCTTCCTATGTACCGCTTTAAAAATGACAAGCATTTATTTACTATGAGAGAGTGCCATAATTACCATTGTTAGAAAATCCAACCCAAAAGTTTAAGCTGATTGATGGAGGGAGACCACGTGAACATAAAGAGCATTTAGGATCCTTTGTCAAGTAATGCGGGACATACTTCAACACCCCCGTCACGTGCAAGCCAGATTACAAGCAGCACGTGGAATTTTGACTACGCACATTTACGTGGAATTTTACCACACACAATTGCGAAAGGGATAGCACTAGCTTTGATACCATGTTAGAAAATCCAACCAAAAAGCTTAAGCTGATAGGTGAAGGGAGAACACATGAATCTAAAGAGTATGTAGGATCCTTTGTCAAGCAATATGGAACATCAACAACCATTCAAGAAGAAAACTCGGACATCTCCCTGTTGTGTTTATAAGAACAATTACAGGGCAAGTCCTAAAATCTGTTATGATAATGCACTTAAGTCCTGAAACTTCAATTTAGTGCATCTAATCCAAATCCTAAAACAGGCAACTTAGATGCACTTGGGTCCTATAAACGCCACTTCTTATGTGGCCATTTAGGGAAAAAGAAAGCCATGTAGCTTTTCCATCCACTAAAGCCTAACGGAGTTAAAAGACGGATTAAAATGAATGACTGTGACAAATTTTATGATTTAAATGCAAGAAGTGAGAGTTTTAGGACTCTAAGTGCATTATTGAGTCAACTTTTAAGATTCTAGTATAATTATCCAATAATCCCATATTATACTTACTGATTTCAAGGATCTCAAGAACTCATCACGCATGAAATGGTATAGAAGAATGGCCATCCCATATTCAGTCAAATTGGCCACTGCAAATTTCAATATTGGACCACATAAAATCCACCTCTACTTTTGGAGCCTTGAAAAAGGGGCACATCAGTTTTTGGCTCTGGTGAGGAAAAATATTTAATGCTCCATTCCTTTTATATTGATAAAATCGCATCTGAATAAAACATGCACTCTTTTGACTAATCTATTCTAAAATTAGACTAGGACAGGAGATAGTAACAGCTTCAAGGCAGAAAATGGGTGCCTATTCTCTCTCCTGTGTGTTTTTCTCCTCTTGTTGCATCCCATTGAATGCCAACATCACTTAATCTGAAAAGCTTAAAGTACTCAGGCCACATCCACAGCATCATTTTACCTAATTGCATGTGCATTAATACAACAGCTTCACTAATAGAAGTCCTCATGGGAATTTTCTTGACGTCCCAAAGGATGAGTAATAGAAGATTGCATGACAAAAAAAAGTAACATGGCCAGGTATTTGCCTTACTCTGGTTGTTGCACCCATCCAATGCCATTGTCAGTAAATTTAAAAAAACAAAAAACAAAGCCTAAAGTACTTGGGCCATGTCCAAAGCATCATTTACCTAAAAGTATGCATTAGTTACACTAATGGGAGGACCTCCTGATGTCCCAGAGGATGAGAACAAGATGCACCCTGTATTTTTGCAAGCAATGCACGACAGGGAAAAGAACATGGAGGAAAACATCTAACTTACATATTGCAAAGTGGATAGCAGAACGCGCAAGTTCCCCTCTTTTCCAGCAGCCCAGCGCATTATCTCAACATCCAGTGTCTCAGCAATCCTCTGAAGGAATTCATCAGATAAGCGGTTAATGTTAACTAAGGAAAACTTAATAGCAGGAGTGTCAGCAATAGCCATAGAGGATATAGCTTTTCACTGAGAAGATAAATGCAGAATCAAGAGCAAGAGGAATTAGTTACAAGTAAAAATATGCAACTCCAAGCATTTATGGGCACCGCGAAGATAACTTTTTTCAAAATTTCCAAATCTTACTTGCGAGGTACACATTTCAGACGGTCAGTCACTTGCTTTTCCCCTTGGTCAACCATGGGACATGCATCGATCGTTTCTTACGTAGTGTAGTATTATGCGTCTTGATATCCCATACAAATTGAGAGAGAGAGAGGCCATGCATCGATTATTTGTTAGGTGTAGCGTAGTATTATGAGGCTTGATATCCCAACCAAATCAGAGAGCAGGCCCACCCCCGGAGGGGGGGGGGGGGGGGGGGGGGGGGGTGTTAAGTTCAGTATATGCACTTAAGCGCCTGTGTTGCTCTCAAATTCTAACACACATTATATTCCACACAACAGCAACTACACCTCCTACTCATCACTTTACTCAAACATCAGATAGAAATAGTGGCAGAATGTATCAAATGGGTCATATCAATTCCACTTTGAGACATTGATGACTCCACCTTTCTCACTTATGTCACAACCACAACAATGAAATAAGTATGATAAAAAAACTATGGCATCTTAGTGAAATTATACAATTAGAGTGGGAAACTCAAGCTTCTTACATGTCTCTCTTCCTGCTCCTTTAGAGTCTGAAGATCACGCTGATTTTTCTCAGCAAGTGCTTTGGCCTGAATAAAACATGCAAAGAGCGAAAACATAATACACTCAACATTCGAAATGCCTCAGCTGGAAAAGCACTCCATTCAGAGTTGCAGAAAATTAAAAATGCAAAATGAAAACCTACTGTTCTTTCTTGTGTTCTCTGATGGCGTTCCAATCTGGCTCTTCTTCTTTCTTCACTTTCTCCTTCAACTTCCTGGAATTCTCCAGATGGTGCAGGACCTTGTGCCCAAACAAATTAAGAAAATTCAGCAAGCAACCAACATAAATGATGACCATGAAATTGAAAAAGAAAACCATCTTTGTAGAATAGTACCACCAAAAAGAGAGGAAAGATCATCTACAAGATTGGCCGTTGAAGATGCTTTTCTTATGTCAGATGATGTTGCAGCAGATGTCTTCGCTGCTTCACGCGCTTGCCTTTTCTGAGTTTTTGTATCAAATTCAGGACCCTGAGGCATATTTTCCAAGAGGTTAGTGACAGAATGACCAACACATGAGAAGAAGACACTTCACATCCATACCAATGAACTTGCTCTTGGCCTTGGAGCTGTGAAGGCACGAGAACCCATCTTGAAAAAGGAATCAAGATCATTGTCATTACTGTGTTGACTAGCCCTCGAAGCCCCAGCAGCAGCTGCTTTTTGACGAGCCTCTGCAGTAGCCCTTTGCCTAGCATCTGCAGCGGCTCTTTCTACAGCTGCTCTTTCTGCTCTTGTTCGAGCTTCTGCAGCCTTCTCACGTGCTTCTCTATCCCTTGCTTCAGCAGCAGCCTTCTCAGCTCTTTCCTTGGCCTCATTAGCAGCTCTTTCACGGGCTTCTGCTTGTGCTCTCTGGACAGCAGCCCGTTCTGCTCGTTCTCTGACTTCGGCATTACCTTTCTCAAGAGCAGCCCTTTCAGCTCTACGGCGAGCCTCAACAGCCGCTCTCTCACGAGCTTCCTTCGTAGCCCTTTCCACAGCTTGTCGAGCCCTTTCCCTCTCAATCTCTCTGGCTCTCTCCCTCTCCCTCTCAAGTCTCCTTTGCTCCCTCTGTTCCTCTTCCCTTTGTTTTTCTTTGAAAGCTTGCTCTTGAGAGTCAAGTACATTCTCATCCTTTTCCAGCTGTGCATCTTTACTTCTGGCAGCTTTAGTATTCTCTCTACCCCTTACTTCCTTCGCATGCCTGAACTTTGCCTCAGCTCTATCCATAGCTGCTTTCATAGCTGCAGATGATGCAGCAGCGTCTGAATTCCTAGCCTGTTCCTCCCTAGAAAGACCATTTGCAAGATCATCAGGATTATTAGGGCTATTGCCCCCGGCAAAATTTTCAAGTTCATCCACAGCTGATGGAGATGAGACCTTAGTCATCGAAGGGGTTGACTTGGAACTGTGGTAGTGTTGATTGGAATTTGGGAATGAAGAGGACTCATTGATCTTCTGCTTTGCACTTTTAGATCCAAAAAGTCTACTTCCTGCCTTTTCAATTCGGGCTGGTGTAGGGGGCGGGGGTCTAGATGGTGGAGGCATAGTTGTTGGTTGTGTAAAAAGAGGAATCTCGGACACAGTAAGCCAAACTTCATCAGGTGATCCCACATTCTGTTCAGACCAGGGGGAAGTATCAACCTGGGTCTTTGTGTCATGCGTACTACCCTTGCCATTTACTGGTGAAGCAATCTGGCCACTAGATTTACGGGAGCTGTTCAAGCCTGAAGCCATGTCAAAAGATGTATGTTGAAATTTGCTCCCATTCTCCACATTCATTGCCCTACTTGACTGGTCATTCCTATTGAATGAAAAGGATGGTGCAGATTTTCTAATACTATTAAACATTTCCAAATCATCATGGATTTCGCCGGTGGAAGCAGATGAACCATCAGCTGCCGTACTTCCAGCTTTACCTGTCTTATTAGAAGATGAGGCAACATGGAGTGAGGTAGATCCCAATACCACAAAGGGGTCTTCTGTCATTTTACTAGTGTGAGCCCTAGGCCTAGATGACCAACTTGACTCAGGATTTGGTCTGAAGAGGAGAAAGATAAACTTGAAGTAACCAACTTTTTCGTGTCGAGCATAGAGTACAAAAATCAAATGAAAAAGGAAACTAAAATAGAAATAATAGCAAAGAATGAATGCTGTCATGCCTCAATTTAAATTTTTTCTTCTCTCATAATGTGAAATATTTTCAGAGTGAACATTATTTGCACATTCCCCAATGAATTAATGAGATCTAACACAGATACCTCTCATCAGATCAGGCCCAAGTGAATACCATCCATATAGCAAACCATTTACAGGAAAGCGTATTTACGAAGCATAAAAAATGACTTCTTAAAAGTACTAAAAGGATAACAGCACCCCCAGCAAGGCATCACCAGCCCACTAGATCACTGATCATAACTCATCAGTCAACAAGAAAGAGGCGAGGGAGCAATGGACATTCTAGACACCCCTTATTCTTTGGAGTAAAGGCTCACATGCTCAGCATTGCATATCACATATATAGTGTCAAATTCCAAGAGCAAGACAGACTCATTTTGCAACTTGAAAAGAGAGGAGTCACGTCTGTAGAGATTCAGTAAACTCAAGACAATATCACAGCAGAGTCGAACACACGGAACCATTCACCAACATTGAGAATTTGATTGCCCAGGCCAGCTGCATAGCGGCACAATTCGTTGTACCAAGAATTCTAAGCTTGCAAGTGGACATGAGCAGGAACTAACTACTGGCCAGGAATTCACACTACGCGGGATTATGCCAGCCCTTCACATCCACCATAGACCAAGCATGTTCACTAGTGTAGGCACAGAGCATCGACCATACAGGCACACAATAATACAAGAGTCCACTAGTTGAAATCGAGATGTCTCGTAGTACCTTCCGATCGGAGGAGACTTCCTACCAAATCCATGCGTCAGAACATCGAAATGCTGCATACCCTTATCGCCGTTCTTTTGCAGCTTTACTCTTAGAACCGTCATCCTTCTTCCCAACTCCAGCTAAAAGATCGTCAAAGTGGCCACCGCCACTCCCACTAGAAGAGACCTTCGATCCGAGCACGCGATCGAAACCATCATTGTCTTCATCATAAACGGCTTATCGTAAAGCGGCAGGCTCGAAGACGATTTCGAGATCGAGATGGGCACGGAACTGAAATCGGATTTTCTGGATTGCCGCGTATGGTTGAACACCCCTCCGTAACTGTTGAAGTTCTCGGATCTTTGAGCGCCCCCGGATCTCAAAACGGGATCAGGGTCGGCGAGAAAGGATCGAGAATCGGGAAGAGGTCTTGGAGGCGGACATTGGGGCCGATTTGATCTGCGATTTCAGGCCGAAATCGGCGGCGAATAGACCATCGAGGTCGTTCATTGCGAAGCCGCGACGAAGAGAGGAATGTGCAAGAAATCAATCCTGCAGACTTCACGGAATCGGGGGGTACAAGGAAAGGAAGGCGAAGCGAATCTCCGAATCAAGAACAAAATTTGAGGATTCAGAAACGAACGGAACACGTTTTCGGGGGAGGGCATTCGAGAGGAAAATTTCAAGAAATGGGGCTTCGAATCTGACCATTTCTTGGGCGGATCGTTTGAATTAATCGTGAATTGCCTCCTCTTCCATCTCCTCCATCTTGCCAGTTCAAAAGATTTAGAGATAGAGAGAGAGGGTACTTTGGTAAATTCATTTTTACATATTTGAATTGAAATAAGGTTTGCAAAAAATGCTATTATATGAAAAATAAAAATAAATTGGCCAAGATTAATATTAAACTGATTAATTAATTGGGATCATAATTCGTCTTTAAAAGTTACCATCCGATTCATAAGCAAGCATATCTCGAAAAATATGAGAAAACACTGTATATCTTTAATTGAAATTCGGATTATGAATTCTTGGAAGGTTAATTAATAAAAAAAAATACTTGTACCTATTACTAAACGCGTTAAAAAAACTGAATCTATAAACTGGAGTATCAAATCGTGTACTTTTTCCAATTTTGGTTTGGAGGAATTTGATCAAAAACAATTATTTGAAGTCCATGTTCGAGAAGTCAACTTGTATTTTTCTTTCAAGAGACAAACATGAAAAATATAGGGATGAAAAGCGCCTCAACCAAAAGAATCACATTAGTTGCAGTTGCAAAGCAAATCCACAACTTATATCGCTATAGAAGAATAGATTTGAAATGAGTAACGGAATCAATACCTTTTTTTTATTTGTCCTATAGTCCATCAAAATGACATTGATTACAAAGAAATTAGGAAAGACACTATGAAATTGTATTTGTAAAGTATTACGCGTGATAGTGTTTTCTTTTTTCGGAAAGTAGAAGAACATGGATATTAATGAAGTATATTTTCGAGATAGAAGAACATATTTGTAAAAACATATTAAAAAGAAAAAATCGATTAGAGATAGGAAATAGACATGGTGGAACCTAATCATTGCACTTCGATTGTAAAGTAAGAAATTAGGAAAATTATTTTCTTTTTGTTAGAATCTAAACTTGCTATTTCGGTCCATGAAAAATTCTTTACGTGGATCGATTAGTTTTTCATAATCAAAACCTTAGAAAAGTGCAGAAAGTCTTTTGAGAGTTTTTGAGAGTGACCGTTTTTTTATCAATTCGAACAAAATCCGACACGC
>JAGVVM010006036.1:0-19004 GCA_019149425.1 Psidium friedrichsthalianum
GGCGGCCATTGAATCAGCTGCACTGGCTCGAGCCCCTGGCTCCATTACTCCGTCCATTGAATTACCTCGGCTTCGCTACCTTCAAGAATAGGTACCTCTTTCTCGTCTTCCTTCTTTCTTCTTCTCCCGGTCATTCCGTAGTGAAGGTAAAGGGCAGCAACCGCGATTCCGATTCGCTTGGGGTTGTTGATGGCTCTAGGGTTTTCTTCCGCATCAGCTCGCGTGGCTGTTAGAGCACCTTAAAGCTGGAGTTCATTCCTGCCTGTTTGTTCGCTAGATTGCTGTAACGGCTATAATGATCTTCGTTTAGGGCATAAGGCATCCAGATGAGTAGTCGTTAGTGACCGTGGCGAGATCTCTTGCGTTGAACTGGAATCCCAGTTGTCTTTACCTAACCAAAAAGTCAGATTTTGGCGTGGGAGTCGTTCTAGGGTTTTGCAAGAATTGCATATTTGGTTGCGGAGAGACTGGTGGACACATTAGGAGGGAGTCGATCGCTGATTTTGTTGTTTTAGCCAGAGGAGGAAGAGTTTCTTGTGCATAAATTGTGGTTCTTTTTAGCTACATCCTAGGGGTACAAGAAGCTTTATACTTTTGGGGTAGCTCATGCTTGGTTGCATAGTTGTGACCTCTGGGGATTGCAAAGCGAAATGTCTAACTGCTTTGGTCTCTGTTTGCAAAGTAGGCCACCCGTTTTCCATTGTCTTGTGGACTTTCTAGAGTCTGCAGAAGTTTCTTTCCTACTCATTTTCTAATTAGAAGACAGCTCTGTTTGTGCCTCATTATTCTGAACAATCTTTCCCAGAGAAAGAGGCTTGTATTCAGCTCTATCTCCTACGTATGGATTTGGCAGAAGAAATTGCCATCTTTTCTAGATATTCATCATGTACAATTCATTTCCCAGCAGTCATTATTGTGATATTGTTAACCTTGCTATTCAGTTATTGCGAATTTCCAGCTCCTGGTCTTTTGCATCCTCCAAAATAATGCAGCAAGAAATTACCGTCTTGCTTTTGGCATTTCCAGTGACAAGAGTGACAGGGGTGTCCTTCCATTATTGTGATACTGTTAACCTTGCCATTCAGTTATTGCGAATTTCCAGTTCCTGGTCTTCTGCATCCTGCGAAATAATGCATCAAGAAATCACCGTTCTTCTTTTGGCATTTCCAGTGACAAGAGTGTCCTTCCATCTCATTGACTGAAAACAGTTTGGTTCTCCTTATCTTGTTGATCTCACGAGATTTGTATTGCAAAAGGTCATGAATATCCAGTGCAACCTGATGTTTGTAATTTTAATATCTTTCCATTCCGTCTCCATGGGCTAATGCTGAGGCTGTCACTTTATTTTCTTTTAACCACCCATGTCAAATAGTGCCATGTTTATTGCAGCCCTTTGTCCTCTCTGTTTTCATGAATGTTCTCAATCATTGAGTTAGCAGAGCTTTCTACAGTTCCTGCAGGGTCTAGTTCCTAGAACCTTATCAGAAGGTTGTTTGTGATGTTTTAATTCACTTGATTGTATGTGAAAGCTTCTACTAGCTGCGGCACAGCAGGTCAAGTTTTGGAATATTCTTTCATATCTTTTCTGTATTGTAATCCTTGCTGGGTTAATAGATGTCAAATGATGCAGCTTCGAGAGACAAGCTTAGTTCCCTCGTTCTGATAAAACTCTTGGATCCCATATCTTGCTGTCATGTGAACTTCCTAGAGTTTTCCATTCTCCAAGTTCATTAGGAAAGAAGTTCAAAGAAAGCCTTATTATAAATTGGGGACCAAAAGGTGCTGACAATGAACTTCATAATGTTATGCGTACATTTTGCAGGAGGGTAGGGAACTTGAGGGAATGGTAACATCGAGGATTAGTGAAGTGATGACGGGAGAAACCCATTTGCTATCTTGTGCGAGCACAAAATATTAATTTAAATTTAGAGCTTAATCTAAGGAGAACAGTAATGGAATAATGCATGGGAAGTTGGATATGGAAAAACACTGTTGCAACTTCAATTGAGAATAGAATGGGAGAAACACATTTAAAAATGTTTGGACTTGTGGAAATGCAAACTTTAGAGATCCAATGCGAAGAGGAGACATTATGGTGGAAATGCAAGGGAAAAGGGGTTACTGGAAGGTTGGGGCAGACATGAGTACGAACTTCAGAAAAGATCTTGAGTACTTCGATTTTACAAAGGACTTGGTAGAAGTGTGAATGAGATTGCTTGATCCATGTAGTCGATCCCTCTTTGTTGTTGTAGGGGTATTAAGTATGTGTATTACCAAGGACGTGGTAGAGGCGAGAGTTCGATTGCTTGCTCCATGTATTAGTTTTTTTTCCCTCTTTATTACTTTTGTTCAAAAAGTTTTGATCTCAGTATGAGAACTTTTCTCAAAACTGCAAGTCTCTAATATTGAATGTGATCTTGGACTGATGTTTCTGATACATGCTTGAAAATACATATGCAGGTTTACACATTCCGCATTTGCCTTGGGATATGAGGCAGGCATTAACAAATGCACAATTGACGGGAATATGGTTCCCCCTAGTGCTCTTATTACGTTGGTGCAGAAAGGACTTCAGTATCTAGAGATGGAAGCAAACTTGAGCAGTGTGAGCATGCCCAACCTATTATGAAATTGCTTTTGTCAATTTTTAATTTAAATACTCTGTTCTGGACATTATGTTGATCAGTGTTCACTGTAAGCTTGTCAGAGTGACACAGATGTGGATGAAGACTTCTCCTTCTTGGAACCATTGGATCTTATTACAAAGGATGTCTATGAACTCAGGAAAATCATAAGAGAGAAAAAGAAAAATTTGCAAAAAGATAGAGACAAAGACAGAGAATTAGATAAGGACCATGAAGCTGAGCGTGGACGGGCAAGGGAGAAAGATAGACATGAAAAGGAGAAGGAACTTGAAAAAGATAGGGAACGGAAAGAGAAAGAGAAAGAGAGAGAGAGAAAGAGAAAGAAGGAGCAACCAAAACATCGGGAAGATCATTCTGAAAAGGAAACAATTGCGAATCAGGAGGTGGACAGGAACCTTACAAAGCATGAAGAGAATGGACCTTCTGGTAAATGTGCTTTCTTGCAAATTTCTTTTGCCATTTCAAACATGAACTTGTCTATCGCTGCAATATCAATTTAGAGTTTCTAGTGTCACTATTGCTCTTTGGGGAAACAAATGAAAGCAACAATAATGACACGAAGCAGTCGTGATCTGTCATGTGGCTGTTTGTAACTGAATTGAATTATACACATTTTTTTCTGTATGACTTTGAAGGACATGGAAATATGAGTATGACGTGATAGGAAGTGAATAATTGAGGGTATCAAGCAAGAAAGAGGGGTTTACTTAAAGTCGAGAGAACATGCTCTGATATAGTACTGCAACAGGCATATTTGGAAGCATATTTCTAGTGTAGTTGTTCCTGGTTTAACAGGTCTTCATTGCACCCCAACAAATTGGGAGTTGCTCATGTTCCTATGATTTGGTCTTCCATGGGTTCTTGATTTTCGGAAATGTAACTTGTGCATTAACTGTCAAATTCTAGACAATTTAGACATCGGACAGTGCTTGATGTTGGCAATAGCATATCTGGTCACCGTGTATGTAATTAAAATTTCCTTAAAAGTTCATGCAAACATGCATTGCGGTCATACACAAGGCCCATGTGCGCAGGGAAGAGTCTTATAAAATTTAGTATTCAAAAGAAAATCTCCGAAGTTCTAATGTGCTTGATGTGCATTGATCCCTTGATTGAAAGATCATGCAATTGCTCATGCAGAGATACTCACTAGGAGATTCTTTGTTTGAGTGTTCTAGCGTGGTGATTCTAAAATGATACTTGGGATTGTGGATTTTTATTAGATTGAAGATATTCTTCATACAAATTTTGAGTCAATGGCCTTGCACCCATTTACCTTCCTGTGAAACCTTTTGTTGCATCCAGTTGGCATTAAGAAATTGGCGTTTCTTACTTGCTTTGTTTGGCAATTGTGTTTGCTTTGGCATTTTGTCAGTTTGAATTTTTGAAGTAGGTAAGGGAAAAGGAAACAAGTTATTAAGCATAATTAGTCGAAGTGATGACAGTTGGATCTTCAAACACCAAACTACTATATATCTGACAAGAAGCAATTTTCTCTTTTCTTGCAATTTTGTGCTCAATAGCAACAACCGATTTTCTAATTGTCACAAGAAAAGAATGGATATGGCTAAATGAAAAACTGAGAAGGGGTCAATGGAAGGAGATAATGAGAGCGATTGGGAGGGAATTAAAATAATGGATAGTCAATGGGGGTACATAAACTCATAAAAAAAGGTGAACTACTAGTATTTTGTCAATTTTCTCTCCCAGGAATTTGTGTGTTCATGTAGTCTCTTGCTATGTGCTTACTCTATATCTGGTGACCTAGGTCAGGTGAACAATGTTGTTATGGGATTTATATTCCTTGCCCTGTATATTGGGGCAGTTCTCCGATGTCAGAGGACTCATCTCGCTCTACATATCTTCTTTAAACGGTGGTTGTAACTTTTTATTGCATTTCTTTTAGGACCTGAACCAATGGAAATTTGTACTTCATCAACTCCTCAGCTCTGTGAGATTCCTGATGTGATGATATTAGAAGGACATACTTCTGAGGTTCGAATATTTGTGTATAGCATATCTTTGGGATGCTTTCTCTTGTTCATTTTAAACAACTATCGATACTGCTCTTGTTCCTGAAATCTATCAGTGATATTTTGACAATGGGCCTCTTTTCAATTCTCCACTGTAGGTTTGTGCCTGTGCATGGAGTCCTGCAGGTTCACTTCTTGCTTCAGGGTTGGTACTTTATCTGGTGGATAATTCTGACTGGTCTATTTTCTGCTATTCACATTCGTTTCTTACATTAACTAGATTCTTTGCAGTAACTTTCTACACATTTATTCATTACCCTTTGAAGCGTAGCTCTATAGGAAGTGGATTTTAGTCCGTGAAGTCTGGACTTCTGAAGATGATTATTTGAACTGAGATGATGACAATTTCTTTAGTTTACTTTGGATGCGTTTTCATAAATTGTTAAATGAGTTAATTTTCTGAAGAAATCTATGGTTGAAATTGAATTGGATTTGTAATTTTGCTTTTCCCTGTAAATCACAGTGATGCAAGGTGGTTGTATGTGGAACATCATGAGGTATAGAATTGTACATGAAAGATTCTATTATTCCATTGCATGGTCATGGGTTATTTGAGTCCCTAAGACATTCTGTATTCTGGATTATTTCATATTTTGGCTGAACAACATGATTGTTCGTTTAACTAGTCATTGATTCATTTTCTCTAGAAGGGGCTTCGGTTTGTGTTGGTTTAGGGCCAACTTGCTGGCATAAATTTTGGGCTTTTGTTTAAGGAGAATGGAAAGCCCTTCGTTGGATATCCCTGTCTCCCACCCGCCCAAAAGGACTTGTTTGGAAGATTACTTTTTCAAAAGAAGCATTTCCCAAATGAAAGATATCCAGTATTTTTTGTTTCCAGCATTCCTCAAACAAGTCCATTTGGAATTTGATGTTCATTTGTAAAATGATCGACGTACTTTCTTTTGTCCAGTAGCACCTTTTCAAACGATAATTCTGTTCAGAGATTATTTTGTGTTTGGGCTTTCTTGATAGAATATAAAGCTAAAGTGCACACTTGGGGTAAGGAAAGTAATTCTCTGGAGAATATATGACTAGACTGATTAGCTTGATGAATCGCAGAATTCGTTGTTATCATTCTCCATGCAGTTGTCCCTTATATTTGGTGTCTTCCATCAGGTTTTTCATTATTACATTTGATGTGTATGTCCTAAATCGGTATACTGTTTCTCGTTTTAGAATTCATATATTGTTCTAGATAATGACATCCTTCTCTCCTATGCTACAGTTGAAAGACTTGTGTCAAGAATATGTTTTCCAATGAATGACCTTTTTTCTCAGATCTGGAGATTCCACTGCTCGGATATGGACCATACCAGATGGGATCACTCAATCTAGTCTGCAAAATGGTACCCCAGACGCGGTGACATTGAAGCATGTAAAGGGTAGAACGAATGAAAAGAGCAAAGATGTCACGACTCTTGATTGGAATGTAAGTCTATTGATGATTTGTGTGAGAAAATATAACTGATTTTGTTCAAATCTTTTCCTTAGTCATTTTGCCTTCTTTCTGTTCTTTGTAAGTCTCTCATTTATATTTTAGGTGCCTTAAGACTTTCATGATTAGGCAGGTTCCATTTGCTTCTCAATTTAAACCACAGTTACCTCCATGTCTCTGCAGGGGGATGGAACACTTCTTGCAACGGGTTCATATGATGGGCAAGCAAGAATTTGGACCACAAATGGTATGTTATGAGGTCATACTTCTATGTTATTTAACCGTATATTAAGTAGAAATGTTTTAACTCCAAACACGCATCTGTATCATTTGTACATATTTACCATCACTACCGGTACATGACAGTCCTTGTTTCAACTATGCAAACCAATCTTTTGACAATCAAATGGTTCCTCAACACCATCCTGGTTCACATCCTGGATTGAATTGTTCATCTTTTGGAGATTCTTGTGTTTTCAGATTCCAAATACTGGAAGCCTGAGAGTGGGTTACACACTTGTAGTTTCCTACAATTGATGAGATCCAAAAACTTCTATCGTCTATATGACAACAACATAAAAAAGATGTGTGATTTTCTTTTTCAGGGTTTAATAGAACACACTGGTTTTAGGCGTCATGTGGATGCATAACCAATGTGAATCAAATGGGAAAACTTCTAGGTGCCTTTTCACTATAGAACTGTTACTGTAATTTGAGTGGAGCCTGTTGTTGCCATTCTCCACAAAAGATAGTTAAGCTCCCACCATTGATAAATCAACATGTGTGCCATTTTGGGTCCCCAACCCGTGTATTAACTCATGAGAGGCTGTAGTGTTTTTTTAGCTGTATTTCCTGTTGGATATGTAGAGAAATATCTCATAGAGAGGAACTACTTGCGGAGTTCATCGTAGATACTGTAATATGGAAGAAAAGCCTGGAAAAGCGGATGAGACGGGAATCTAAACAGAACGAAATAAGTTCCTGACTTTTGCATACTTTAGTAGACAGCATTTTCAACTTATGTTTGTACCCGTTTGGCATGCTTTTATTGTTGCTTTTGGACAATCCTGTGTTATGAGTGCTCTCTCTGTCGATGTCTGGCAATATGCTCTATTTTGAAATTTTTGCTGCTTATACTAGTGCTCTATCTTGATTAGGTGAACTGAAGACCACTTTGAGTAGACATAAAGGGCCTATATTCTCTCTAAAATGGAACAAGAAAGGAGACTACCTGCTCACAGGAAGCTGTGACAAAACTGCTATTGTGTGGGATGTCAAGGCAGAGGAAGGGAACAGCAATTTGAATTTCATTCAGGTTTGGGACATAAATTTGGTTTTAGGATGAAATTATAGGTTGGGCTACTGAATTTTAACTTTTTTTGTGGTTTTCTAGGTCCACACTTGATGTTGACTGGCGGAACAATGTTTCATTTGCAACAAGCTCCACGGACAACATGATATACGTCTGCAAGATTGGGGAGAATCGCCCAATCAAAACCTTCGCAGGGCATCAGGTTTAGTTTTGGTTTCTGTAGGCCTTGAGAGCCGCTCACATTGAAATCGCGCGTTGTAATATATTTATATCTTCCATCCAAACTGGAAAGAAAAATGATATTAGGGATAGGATTGCAGAATTGGCGAATTAGATTGGTCAACGCAGAATTTGTGTGAAAAGATGTTACGTTGGGATTAATATAAGATCCAAGGGAGATGGGTGGCATGTAAGCCAAAGCAAGATTCATACGGGTATTGTTGAGCTGTAGGTTTGAGACGTGCGTTGTGCCTAATAAAATTTCAAAATGGCATCCATCCATATACCAACAACAGTAATAGAGCATGGGGTTAAGAAAAGCCTTAGATGAGGCACTAGGGAGCACGAGGAGCTGGCGAAAAATTAAAAGCCTCAGTACAACTACAACAACCATAAAGTCCTCATTCCGTGATGGGGTCTTCAAAAGCCTCTGGTTAGTGAAAAATAAAATGAATATGAGAGAGAGAGAGCAACATAGAAAACAGAAAGGGGAAACTATGGAGAAAAGGTGGCCACACAGTTAAAAAAAAAAAGTAAAAGAGGGAAAAATTGGAACAACTTACAGTGAGGGGACCCATTGGAAGAAAGCTTATGCCCCATATCAGATCGTTAATGTGTATAAGCAAATGCAAGCTAATCGATCTTTTTTTCCCTTTGTTTTTTTAAGTACTTCCATCCTAACATAATTACACTAATGTGACACTCGAATTCTTGTGAATAATGTTGAACCTTGTGATTTCTAATGTGGTGGCCAGTCTGCCTCTCTCTTAGTTAACTAGCTGGGGAGGGGAGGACACTAGTTAATTATATTTGTTCAATCCTTCATTGCAAATCTTAAATTGTTGCGCGTTTCTTCCACTCTTGTAATCACATTACTTCATGTTGAACGCATCTTTGCTTGCTGTATTTATTGTCCTTACGTGTTGCAAATAAAAAAAATCTGTTATCTTTATGTGAAATTGGGACACTTTTGATTGAGACTTCTTTTGAACGGCAGAAAATGGAATAGAATGCCATGAAGTTATTTTCAAGTTAAGTAATCTCGTTAAGATAATACTGTGAAAGGATCTCGAAAATATGACGACCATCAGTGATGATAATGGTTTGTGAAAAATATGTCTTATGTTTGAAGAGTTAATCACCAATGTGTGAGAAAGTAGAAGATGCTGAGTAAACTACATTGCTTGCTTGTAGCAGTATACTATACCCTTCTGATGTAGTTAATTTATGTGTGATTTGGTTGTTTGATAGTGGGAGTTTCGTCTTTGCTTATCTTATTGTGTGCTAGCAGTGATCATCAACTTTTATTTTAACAACTTGTGGCTCTAAATTGTGTATTTTTTGGTGGATGTACGTCATGTAAATGCTTATTTTTGCATGCTGTTGAAACTGAGTTGTGTTTTTTTTTTTTTTTGGGTCAATTCTTTTGGATGTTATTGCAGGGTGAGGTGAATTGTGTCAAATGGGATCCGACTGGTTCATTGTTAGCCTCTTGCTCTGATGACATTAGTGCAAAGGTTAAAAAATGACCTCTAATTTATCTTGTTCACTGATACTTTATTTCTCATCCAGTAATTGCTTTCCTGATGTCACCTTTTCCATCCTTAGGTTTCGGATGGAAAGTAAGTCAATATGTGTCTTGCATTCCATCCTGAGTCATTTCTGTCTTTGATCTGTCTGTTCTCTCAGTAATTCCATCTCTTTGGCCTCCTAATGTATTAAGTGCCACAGATATGGAGCATGAAGCAAGACAAGTATGTTCATGACTTGAGGGAGCATTCGAAGGTACTTCGTGCTTTAGCAGTTTGTTTTTTTCTTCACTTTTTATATCCTGCATATTTTTGTGTTAATTACTGTATTGCAGGAAATATACACACTCAGGTGGAGCCCCACTGGATCTGGCACAAACAATCCTAACCAGCAGTTAGTGCTCGCAAGGTGAATTACTGCAGCTTTTAACCAAGTTTATTTCTATTCAGGCTTGGGTGATTCCAATTTGCTTGATATGGGTGGTGGGACTTGTTGTAGCATCTTTTCAAAAAAATGTAGTCTTAGCTATACTAGAAACTTTAGTTTAAATGTGTTTTATGCCTTTAAGAGTTGGTATTATCATCTGGATTGAGTTACTGCAGTCTTGCGACATCTGTGAAATGTTTGTCTTTGGAGGATATCTCTAAAGCTGCTGCATGTACTGGTGAGGATGATTGTTCAGAAATGGGATTTTCCATCATTGGGAAAAATTAAGACCTCTAGGACAATTAGTTGATTTTTCATGTCACGTACATGTCACATGCTTTTGCAATCTCATATGACGATGATTCTAAAATGTTGAGTCTGATTAGGAATGTCTTTTGGGATATGAAATAAATTTGCTGTAAGCAGGTCCTAAGTTTTAAAAACCCAAGCTCCCAACGATTACATCTGGGAGCTCTTAAGCACCACATCCAGTGGTAACACGACACAATAACCAAAGAAAATATGTAACTTTACACACAGGTTAAGATGCAAAGAACCCATAACCTTCACGAAAGGAGCTGAAGTACTTGCATTACAGCTCCTTTCATGAAGGTTATGGGTTCTTTGCATCTTAACCTGTGTGTGAAGATACATATTTTCTTTGGCTATTGTGTCGGGTCCAAAATCCAATATTGGCTTTGGATCTACCATGAATAGTCTATGTTTACTAGACTAGATTGTCAAGCATTCTCATCTTGAGCTCTCTTTTCATTTCATTATTGCTTCAACTGATAAAAATATTCTGCTGGCTGTTCTTTGTTGGTTGTTATAATATCGTTGTTGTCTTGTCATGCAGTGCATCATTTGATTCAACAGTGAAATTGTGGGATGTTGAATTGGGGAAACTTATTTACAGCTTGAATGGTCACAGGTAAATTTTCTGTTGCGTTCATCTCCACTTTGGGACAATAGAAGATGCAAGCCCTAGTTAGTCACTGATGATCGTGAGTTTGCTTTCTGTGACAGTAGAAGGCTATTTATGTGGAATGTTGAGAAGATTAATTTTGTGCTGTTGAACTTGTATAATGGGAAGCATGTTATTATTTTTCGTTCTTGTGACTTCATGAAGAATTGGTTTGATTGATTTTTGTACATGTTTATGCTTGATTGTTGTGGTCTCTGATTTTTGTTTTCTTTTGTTTTTGCTTTTTGGAAAGGGAACCTGTATATTCTGTAGCATTTAGCCCAATGGAGAATATTTGGCCAGTGGATCTCTTGATAAATCCGTTCACATCTGGTCACTGAAGGAAGGTAAGATCGTGAAGACATACACAGGAAATGGAGGAATCTTTGAAGTCTGTTGGAATAAGGAAGGCGACAAAATCGCGGCGTGTTTTGCAAACAATACAGTGTGTGTCTTGGATTTTAGAATGTGAAATCTCAAGGGCTTTTCGAGTGCTAGAACTCGGGCAATCATCAAGGAAACACTGGCTTAACCTACTCTGATTGTCATCGCTGTGCTTTGCAGGTGTGTAGGTCATGCATGTTAACCCTAGGGCAGTAGGCTTTCTCCCCGATCCTGACCTCTTTATCATATTTCTTGGCAAATTGTCAGTTTTCGCTTGCGGCAAGATCGCTTTGTAGGAACCATGTACATATGTGATTCACTAATTGTAACCTCCACATGGACAAACTTCAATTGCAAATGCTTTTAGATGTGGATGTTCCCAACCTGGTTGTCCTATCGGTTTGCAGCTCCCTTGTTTTTTCTGGAAAGAAGTCACATTGGAGGCATTTACATCCGAACGAAATATCCTGAAAGATTGTAATCATAATTGTTAGCTTCTGTCAGGTTCCTTGCATCCTTTAATCATTGTGAACGTGTTGACTGCTTGATGACTTGTCTGCTTGAGTGGGAAGGATCAATTCTCATTGGACTCTTTGGCTACCATCTCAGCTTCAAACCTGGCTATGTCATCTGTTATTTTATTTTATTTTTTTGGTCGAAATGTTGTCTGATTGGACATGGTTCTTTTTAAGAGGACAAACTATCAATCATCAGATTACTAGGTGATATAGGGACGAACATCCCCAGTGGCTGGAAAAAAAAAAGGAAGCTGTACAACTGCGAAATTCGTACACCAAATAGGAGAAAAAAGTTCACTAAAATCTCCTCTGCACTCGATACTTAAATATTTCAAATTCTACAATCATGTCCAAATATGAGAAAAAAAAAAGGGAAATGAATGTACCATCCTTTCCACTGGCCAATGGATACGAAATCAAGCTCTTGCACCAAAAGTTACATAAGCGGTAATTGAAAATTTCACACCCGGCAATCTTGCCCGAGAAATTGGAGAAGTTATGGTCAGATCAACTTCATTTTTAAGAAGTGACCAGACACAATTGATGGTATTCATGAACAAGGTTTTGGATTCCCGGCGAACTTTTCCACTGGCCAATGGGATACGGAAAAACCATTTTTGAATGTGAGTATCGATGGATGTAGTTTCTGTCATTAGATAAACGCAGAAGGCTATGTTCCAAGGGCCAAAATTCACTTTGCCAAATGTGTTCCCGTTTCTAAAGACCAACATAATTATTTGCCTGAATTATGATGTTAATGACCTGTTAGGGTGCATTAAGCAATCAGAACTAGGACAACAAAGAGCTTGTGTCGAGAGCCTTATTTCTATAATGAAGTATTCTGATAATTACTAGTATCTGACAAGTCAACAGAACAAGGTTAACGAATAGGAGGTTACCAGTAATCCCCACAAGAACAAGAACCATTTACAAAGTGGTGAAACCTGTTCCGATCTCTCATGACTATCTTCCGCCCCGTCATCAGTGAAATAAGCTTGGTAACTGCATGGCAATTGGAGCATACTCGGAGATTCTTTACGATTCTGATTGTGGTTCCCGCTTCAGTACTGATGAGCCCAAAAGCGATGGCAAGCCTCTCACTGTGAACTTCCAGCGATTGCTCCTTTTGCTCTTCTCCTAAGTCGTGCAGCACCGTATCCGTCTGTGCTCTGTAATTACATGTCTTAAGCCAAGCGTTGATCTCTTCCAACATTAAATAAATTTCTCTGCTCTTCGGATGTCTCTTATCTCCTGCAACGAATTCGTGGACCCTGTTACTAACTTCTACTGAACTACAACCTTTCTCTTTTATCACCCCGCTGGACCTCATCAATGTCCTCGCCTTAGCAACCCCATCCCAATCACCGGAAGCAGCATATATGTTGGAGAGAAGAGTATAGGTTCCACAAGTTGCTAAGTCCTTCCCAACAAGAAATTCCGCAATTTCCTCTGCCAGAGCCGTCTTAGCGTGGAGCCTACAGGCCCCAAGTAAAGTTCCCCAGATGACAGCATCTGGTTCTATCACCATTTCCTTGACAAGCTGATATGCTTCTTCTAAATTCCCAGCCCGGCTTAGGAGGTTTACCATACATCCATAGTGCTCTATCTTCGGCTGAATCCCGTATTTATCCTTCATTAAGTTGAAGAAATCCCAACCCTCTTTAATCAACCCTGTGTGGCTGCAGGCGGTCAAGATGGCAATGAAGGTGATATCGTTAGGTTTCACACCCAATCTACACATCGTATTGAATGTCCCCAAAGCACACTGGCTAGACCCATGGATTGCACACCCCAGTATCATTGAATTCCAAGCGACCACGTCCCTGTGATTCATGCTTTCGAAGACCAAGATTGCATCTTCCAAACTGCCACACTTGCTATACATATCGACCAACGCAGTGCCCACATAGGCATTCATCTGAATTCCATTATTCTCGATATGAGAATGGATCCACCTACCCAACTCCAAGGCTCCAAGTTGTCCACAAGCGGAGAGCACAGACAGCACAGTCACTTCATTAGGCCTCACACCAGCACCCAACATTTGCCTGACAAAAACAAAGCCTCATTGGGCTTTCCATGTTGCGCATACCCATCAATCATCACATTCCAACAAACCACGTCCCTCTCCAACATTTCATCAAACACCACCCGCGCCTCGTTGAGTTCCCCATGCTTCGCATAGCACGTGATCATTGCGGTCAAAGAAACCAAACTTCTCTCAGCATAGAATCGAACAACCGGCGTGCGGACAGGATCTCTTCCCCTCTCGCATAGACGTCAACAAGGCCCGTCCTAACGTACGAATCGGCGCAAAGCCCGAGCTTGACCGCGTGGCAATGAAGGGCCTTCCCGCTCTCGAGCGGGCAAGATTTAAGAACGGAGGAGAAAGTGAAGGCATTGGGCTCAATCCCATCGCCCATCATCTGGACAAAATAGAGAAGTGCTTGCTGATGAAGACCCAGATGAGCATGATCGTGGATGAGGGCGGTCCAGTTGAAGACGGTGGGGTCAGAGTTGCAATTGAAGAGGGCGACGGAGCTGCGGAGGCGGCCGTAGGAGGAGTAGGAGCGCTGGAGCTTGAAGTTGAGGATGCGGTGGTTGTGGAGGCCGTGGCGGAGGAGAGCAGCGTGGATTTGGAGGAGGTGGTCGAGGGACTTGGAGTTGTCGATGAGGAACGCGAGTCTCCGTGGCTGAGTGGCGTTGGTGGTGGTCGTGGCCGGTGGGACGACGGAGGGCTCTTGGCGGTGGTGGGTAGTGGTGTTGGTGTGGCTGAGACGACGGACATGGACATGGACATGGCTGAGATACTGCTGGGTTTTTCACTGTTCCGGCGCCATTAGTAAATTTTGTGGAGGTTTCTCAATCTTCGCAGTTTCCATCGCCATCCCCACATTAGACGCCTTCATCATTTTTCGCATCTTCTTATCTCTGAATCACCATTGCATCCTCTCTTTTGCATTCAGAGTGTCCCAGATATTGAGGTTCCGCGAGCGGTGCTTTCTATTCCACTGATAAAACAGCAGTGCCATGACGCGGGAGCATCGAGTTCTATCCATTAGCTCACCATTTCAGCTCATGTTTCGTCGATTGAACAAACAAATTCGCTATCCATGCAAGCAAAAACAATTTCTGCTGCAATTAATAATGGGGGTTCGAGGATGAAGTTGACGATTATGCGACATAGATGTCGGATTACAAGACTTTTCGTGGATTTCAAGACTGCCCATCATATTGACTGCCTAATGACTAGAGGTTGCTCTGGTTGATTTCTATCACTGTTTGATGACCTTCTACGGTGGTTGTCTGACTTCCAAGGCTAGTGCACGAATTTAGAGGGCCTTATCAAGTTTCAATATGCACGATGCATTTCGTCCTAGTTATTGAGTCTCTTAATTTACAGTTTACAGTTTTTCATGCAACCTTGTTGTTTTGTTGCTTTCAAGAGTCGTAATTAGGTGAATTCTCTAAGAGTTTGCTCGGTTTTCGGGAATTCCAAGAGTCTTCTCTTTTATTTAGCAATATCTCGGCTAAAGAACACTGCAAGTACTAAAACTTGTATACGACACTCACTTTAGTGCCAAAATTTTCAAAACGATCTCTTAGATGCTAATTTTTTGAAATACGCTCGTTTCAATGTCAACTCCTATTTGAGCTAACATAGCGCTGAAAATCCAACGTGGCAATTTTTTTTTTTATCAATATTTGAGCTGACGTGGCTCGTCGGAGTTGGCACTAAAGTGAATGTTTTTCAAAAAAATTTGGCACTTAAGTAATTATTTTGAAAGTTTTGGCACTTAAATGATTGTTTTTCAAAAAATTTGGCACTTAAGTGATCATTTTAAAAATTTTGGCACTAAAATGAATGCCGTACTTAAGTTTTGGCACTTGTAATATACTTAAACCACAATTTCTCTAAAAGTAGAGGTGTTATCTCAATTGTAAGACAAACATGAATATTGAGAATAAATGAGATTTTTTCTCTATGCGAGCAAATTTCTATCTCCGATTTCTTTGTCTCATGGGAGCGGCACCACTCCACACTTATACAAGTGATTCCATCAAGTGTATTCTGAAGTTTAATACAACACTAACAATGACTATGGAATTTATTAAGAGCTTAGCTCAACTCAACCTCTTTTATTGTAGTCTTGCATTATTATCACATTAGGGGGACAAAATTTTAACAGTATATCTCCAACCCATATGAACGAAATTTATGGGATCGCTAATCACATTGGTTGGGTAATAACTATCATTGTTGATTTTCCCCAACTAGCTTAAGTCACATTCCCCTTGAGAATCAACTGAATCCACTTTTGACTTCATATAATCAATGGACGCAATCACATCTTTAAGCAATTACTTTACCATGTCACGTCAGATGTATCTCTTTTAACCATTGAACGTTGTTTTTTATTTTATTTTTTGCAATGGCTAATGCCTAAACACAAGAGGTGTCGGTTTCATTCCAAAGGAACATGTGCTAAGAAGTTTCTCAACTACTAAATCTCATTTTCTAATGTGAGGTTGAGAAGAATTTTTCATTTCCCAAGAAAAGCAGTTTTCCAATCACCAAGATAAACACTCCCTTCTACTTCCGCTATTGGAGTGTAGGAGGATATGGCATTTTGGTAGTAAATATATGCATGGTAGCGCTTGATTCTACTGTCTATTCTTTCACATTGGCCACAATATTGGCTTGAGAAATGGCTACAACAATTATGTCATTAGAATCATCTACGTCAACCAAATCGACTTTTGGCGTAAAAGGATTGTCATTTCTCCCACAATATTTTTAGCTAATTTCCACGTTACAGCACATCTTCATGAAGGTGAACACATATTTACTGATGGATTTTGTCTTATTTGAATCAAAGATCCTATTAGCATCATTATATCATTCTAATACAGTGGGATATCCACTATATAATATATTTTTTTGCTAAACTAACCTCTCTACCTAATGCTCTTGAGTAAGCATTAGGCCACTATCACTTTTTCTGAATTTTCTAAGCTGTCAAAGCAACAAAATAGGTCAGACACCAACAAGGTGCGGAAAAACAACCATTAAAGTTTCTATCCTTTTTCTTACTTTGTTCATTCACAAACCGTCCACTTCAACCCCTCATCAATATTGCTACAGTGCTTATTTCAGAGAACTCAAAAAACAAAAGTTGTAGATCTACGAGTCCTTGAAATTGGCATTGGCATCAGGTCATTCCGATCTGTATCGACAGAGCTATGTCCATTCTCCCGAAGTCGCGCAAAACTAGAATTTCTGCTTTTATCCGTGCGAAATCACTCTCCCATCCCATTGTTTCGATAGTCATATCGGAACTGCATCACATATTAGTTTATGTCTTTAAATATTATAGATCAAGCGGCATTTTCCCACCAAATGAAACACGTTACCAATACCCACGACTTATTTTAACATGCAAAAGACCTTGATGCTACAAACCTAAAGATTGCATTTGAAACGCCACGATCTCGAATTGCAGTCAACATTCCCCACGTGATACCGATATTGTGATTAAATGTCAAAAAGTGATCGTCATCATGACATAGTGAAAAGAGATTATACTAGCAAGCCAACCGGAGTAACTGAAAATAATACCACGACCAGAAAGGAGAGTCCTGATGAAACGTGCCATTCGCTTTATTTTCATGATCCAATGTTTCTCATGCATTTTAATTTGTACGAAAGATGCTGGTAAATCAATGTAATTTCACTGCTAGCTTAATCATACTGATTTTTCTCTCAAATGGCGGGTTGTTACTATGTTCCTATTGCATCCTATTACTAGTAATAAACTCAAAAAGTAAAAACAAATGTTGTGTCCCGAGCATATGTTTGAATGAACAAAAAAAAAAAAAAAAGGTTTCGCAAACTACAGCATATAATGTGCTAGTTACCAAATGCTCGCATATGATGAACATAAACTACAATGCTCGATCTTCCTTTAAACATGTATGTGTCATAGGCCGACACTTGAGGGTCAATCCATGCGGCAACTTTGGCTTCCTTGGATCGTTGGAACGCCTAAGCTTAGCCTTTTCTCGAATATCACTCGAAAGCTTTACCTAGATTGGAAAGAGAGAGAGTCCTTAGAGAGAGAAGCTCTAGGAGAATGCTTTTGTATTTCTTTGTCGAATTATTTCTTATATAATCAAATGAGAAGGATGACACATCTTTTATATAGTGAGGGCCTCAAATTACAACAATTAATCTAGACTCGATCTAAGGGCTGAGTTGCATCTCCCATCTTCCTAGCTACCAACATTAAATAGGAAAGTTTTAAAGCAAACCCTCGGCACATGACATATGAGAATATCATACACTAATAAAAACTCACACAATCCAAACGCAAGCATTTCTCAGTAAAATTTACCAATGCAGCATCATGTCCACACAATTTCTCCAAGAATACTCGAACTTTCCCAAGATGAACACTTCTTATCAACTAATTAAGGCGAATATCACAATACATCAATTTTCTTGCTATCTTTTTCCTCAAAGAAGACAACAACACCTCACGGCCACCAGAAAGGGTTTATTGGAGCTTGCGGTAGGAAAGAGGAAGCATGCTTACCTGGTTCTAGTCGACGACATCAACGATCCCAACGAGCTTACCATGATTGATGAGAGTGACCCTTCCGATCTTTACGTGTCTCTTGAAAGGCATTTTTGCCTTTGCTGAATATGTGAGAGAGAGAGAGAGAGAAGAGAGAGAGAGAGAGAGGGGCAAAGGACGGTTGTAACAACGATGGCAACAGTGGCATATTCAACTTGGGAAACCATACACTATCCTAAAGATTGTTAGAAAAATTTAGAGAATATGAAAATGAGAATAGGCGGAAATCTATTGGATAAGATGAAAAATATGCATATTATAAACTGCTCTGCATGTCTTACTATGTTGTAGCAGTAGACTCCTACACACGTGTCCCGCATCAGACCAAATCGCATTATAGAAATCAACTGGGTGGTGTTGAGGGCATTTGGCCCTATCTGCGAGCCTACTAGACTAAGGATTGCTCTTTTCAACCCGGAACTTTCTTTCTTGGTGTCGATTGTGTTCGTCCTTGTCTGCAAGCTTGTAGGACCATGGGCGACCTCTCGACTGAACTGGTGTCAAGAGGATCGACCGAATCGTGAGACTCCGAGACCTAGGCCGGCTTAAACTCGTGCCTCCTAACATCGAGCCTTTTTGCATATCTCGTTTTTAGTCATCGAATCTCATATGTATATGTGCATGTCTCTATGTTTGTTACCCTCGATTGCGTTTAATGAATCGTGCATTGAACATGAAAATGCATTGAAGAAAAATGTCCGATTTGAAAAGAGGGTTTCTATATTGAAACCGGAGAATGCTTTAATAGGAAAGATATCGATGAGTTGGAAAAGGAAATTCCGTATACCAAGGAGGAGAGGAATTTTTTTGCAAAAGGGAAGTGATTCAGGAAGATTCTAAGATTTGTAAAAATTTTATTGTATCCAAAACGCTGGAATATTTTTAGAATTAACTGCTGCT
>JAGVVM010006037.1:0-25175 GCA_019149425.1 Psidium friedrichsthalianum
CTCTTTAGAGAGAGGCATAGGAGGGTTTAACATTGCCTTACTGGCCAAAGATGACATCCGAAAACCCCAGACAAATAACTCAGAAAAGGGAGATTCTTCATAAAAAATAAGAGAAATGAAAGGTACTAGTATGCGAATCCAAAAGCATAGAAGTAAGCTCTATACTCTTGTTGAAATGCAAGCAGCAACAAATAATGACATGCGCAACTAGTAGTAAATGCCAGAACAGTATCCCCCTTGATGTATGAAGATCACCTCATCCAGATCACATGAAAACACGCTAGCTTCAACATTCTTTTTCTCAGTTGGGGGCCCAAATCACTGCACGATAAAGACGAACTGCCGCAATATTTCAGGCCATGATAAGCGGATTCAATTGCGCGTATTGCCGGAATCCGGCATGTCCAACCACCATAGAGTATGCCTTAGGAATGCCTAAGTTATAATCCTTGCGTGAATGACTACGAGCAAAGCAGAAAAAGTGAGGATCATAAAGTACAATTCCTAGTAACTGGCACCTTAGGATGCTCCTACGATTCTTATATCCATCCTAATGAAGTAAAGTAAAAAGAAAAAAAGGGGCCAAATGATGCCACGACTCCCTCTCTCTCTCTCATCTCTCCTCTCCATTAAAATAATTGGCAGCTAGTTATACAACATTCCAGGAAAATGAACAAGCGTTTACAAACCCTACTGCTCTGCACAAAAATAATAAATATAAATCATGGCAATGTCCTATGTAAAACATTAGGAATTTTTGTTAAGTCCACTGCTAGTACAAGAAACACAGTCACCCTTCCACCATTAGATAGTTGACGAGTGGATATACTCAGTTATATGATAAACGTTACAGGAACTAACAAGAATTAGCTCCCCCTTCAAACTATATATCTGGATAGCCCACCACCTGGAGTAGCCACACTGTTTAGAATTGCTCCCAAATTGGTGGAAGGTGTCCTTGCGATCATCTTCGATATCTTTGATGATTGTTCGTAAAAAGAGAACTTGTACTAACCTAACATCTTGCATCCTGAATCACAAGGCAAATATTCTTCGCATGACAGGAAAGAGCAAGCTGGCTCATGACTCCCACCTTTAGAGATATTGCTCTTCAAGGAATGATTTAATAAGTACAACATAGAACATACATAGTAATAGGAAAGCTTGGACCAACTCTCAAGCGTGAATGGCCACAGACCAAGAACATCTGCTAAAGTTATCAGGAAAGCTCACAAACCTAGAGTCAAAGACAAAACCCATGTGATTAATATTAAGATTCCAAGGTTCGACGGCACACCAAATTCTGTCACTGAAAAGTCAGGCTATAAGCCTACAGTAATTATGAGAAGTTCGACACTTATCAATTGCTTTCAGCAGTATCACAACTTTTAGGAAACAAAAATGCTGTTTGGGAACAATCCATATGTACAAAAGCTCATATTCACTCGTACATTATTAGGAATATCATAGTCCATTGAGAAAAAGTGTCCATACTGTATCAGCAAACAGAATTAGAAAAGGCAAGAACTTTCAACTACAAACTCTACAGGGGTACTTAAACTCCTTGAAGGAACGGGAACAACCAAGTCTATAAGAAGACTAACTCTTATACTAAGATGCCCTAAGCCTCAGCGGTCTGTAGCCTGATTGTGTGGGGATCAGAGGCTATGGCTAAAAACAACAATACTTCATGGGACAAGCTAGATCTTACACTACCCAGCAACTAATTCTAGTGTATCAATACAGCAAGAAGATTCCAACGCGTAATATCTTAACCACTGATTCTGGAAGTCCTACACATAGTTTGCAGCCTTTAGGATCTGCAACCTAAGCTCTGCCTCGTGGTTTTGATCCTCAATAACATCAGACTTTAAAAGAAATATTTAAAACCAGCCTAATCTTGAACTTAGAATTTATTTTGTGCCCTCGATCTTGTAAAGGATACAACCAGTTATCTCACATCAACACAGAACATACAATTGGTATCTGACCATTCAGAATGACAACATTAAAATTGAGAGACATTGTGACGTATGCATGAAGATGTATAAATAAAGCAACGATCAGCACATATCATGTACAATACTAAGTAACTTCTTCCTTTTGTCCGCAATACAAGTTACCTCAAGATATGTACTATTTAAAATAAGAGGGGAAAATTCACTAGAGTAAAAATCATGAGTTCTTTCAACTTTCTTTCCCTGAAGTAAGGTATAAAGGAGGTCAAGCGCAGATAAAAGCAAATGAGAAAAGCAGTAACATACAATACGAGGAGAACCAAGTCTCAAGATTACCATGAGAAGATTCCCAATTTCTCCTCAGGAATGCGCCAGGTTGAATATGCAAATGGCTTTCATTGCACAGATTTGGGTGGATGTCAGTCATTGAATCTGGAATTAATAGATAAATATAATGCTGCTGTTTTCATAGCGGGCATACCTAAATTGTTCATCATGAGCTCAATTCAAATTAATCTATATGAGGGATTAAAATTGCATGCAACATTTTCAGCATAAACCACTCCTAGACATAACCAAAATTTAAATTGGTAGCCAACCACACAGTCGACACAAGGGTGTTCCTTCTTCAACTGATAGTAACATTGCTACCACTTTCAAGATGTCCACATTTTCTTGGGTTTCTCTAAAGTTTTGCCTTTTGTTCTACCACTAGTTGCAATGTAGACCTACATCATTTATAGTGAGGATCACAGTGTGGTCGTTTTACCGCACATGCGTTAGCACCTGGACTTTTCAGTATCTCAAATCCTGGCCAAAACTTGCTTGAGAGTTTATCTCTACCATGATTTTCTGAAAAAAATCGTATAAAACATGACTCCATATTAAGACACAACAACCTGGCCATTGGCTACTTGCACTCAGGTCAAGAACCCAAGGTCCCAGAAAATTCCACTTAAAGTAAGTCTTTAGACTATATTCACGCATCTCACCACAGCTGCAATGTTAAAATACTCCGTAGCTATCACGCATAGAAGAATTTGATGATCCCCACAAGCCTTTAATATAAAGCAAGATATCGATTTTCACTAATTGGTGAGGACAAATAAATAGCTGTGCAGGATAATCTGCTTGCCACAATCACAAATAATCTATTGGCCAACCAGAGATTCCACAACCTAACTCTAAATAACTCAAGATTTTGCAAAGTTTCAAAATCAAGAGACATTATTGAAGGTAACCCTTTGCTTGAGGCTGCAAACTCCATTAGCTCCAATTGTTGATCCTCAGTGAGTTCCACTGATTCTTTTGCCATTCTGCGAGCAATTGCTCTCTCACTAGCAGCTTTAAGTCTAGCAGCTTCCTTTTCTCTTCGAAGTTGCTCTTTTCTCCTCATTTTCTCAGCCTACATACACACCAATAATTTACTAGTTGAAAACACTTGATGTAATTGAGAAGAAAAGAAAAACCATGGTTCCTCAAGCTTACTCTTCTAGATTCTTTCTGCAAGAATTTCTCCCTCCTCTCCAATTCACGCCTTTGCTCACGCTGGTACCTCTCTACCTCTCGCTGCTTCTCTCGCAGCAATCTTTCTTCTTCCCTTCGCCTTTCTCGGTCAAGCCTCTCCATTTCTTTTCTTACTGCTCCTCTCTCTAAGTACAGACATGCAATAATATCAATTGGCAACAAGTGAACTTAGACATGCAATAATACCAACTGACAACAAATAAATTTCACTGGGAAACAGCGCACCCTGTACCTTGCGTCTCAAAATATCTTGCTTTTTTAATTCTTTTCTAATCCTTTTCTCATGAGCTTCAACTTCCCGTTGTATTCTGGCCTCTTCACTCTGTACAGGTGATAGTTCAGAGACAGGACTTACTAAAACATTCTCCAAGATGATAATCTACAGACAAGACATCAACTATACACACTTCAAAATACTTCAGAATTCAAGAAATTACCTTCCTCTTTCTCTCAGCACGCAAAAGTTCCTCATTGTGAATGACCCGTCTGTCTGATGATACAGCTGGAACAGAGTGAGCACCGACACTCTTTTCAATCTCCAAGTTCGTAGAAGACATTTTTGATGGATCTAAATCACCTGGCGTTGATGCCAAGAGATGCCCCGGCTTGCCTGGTGGAGTTAGGAGACTCAAAACAGGCATCCGACTTTGAAGACCATATCCAGATGGCATTGACTCATTCACATGCAGGAATGAAGGTCCAGCTGAAACCATACTATCTGAACCATAATGGTATGGTGGAACAACTCTTCAGATGTCTCAGCTCTAACAGTTGGTTTCTCTGGAAGAAACTGGTATTCATGGACTGGGCGCCCAACACCCTAAGAACAACACATATGGCAAATTCACGTCAGTTCCTCAAATCTTTTCCTCCGCCGCACCTTTTGTTTGTGTGTGTGTGTGTGTGTGTGTGTGTGTGTGTGTTTGGGGGGTTCGGTGGGTGGTCCTTTTATTTTTGATGAATAGGGGGCAGGGGTGGCTCCTTGTCAGATAACCAGTCCAAATAAACTACGCTAAAATATTCAACTCTGGTAGGAGAAATTCAAATCTGTAGAGCCCAGTCATTAGAACCAAAAACCAACTCAGCTACAGTTTAAAGATTATCCTACATCATTTAGTGGATTTTTCATATATAGTTTATTCTTCATGAATGAACTAAAACTACCATGCTTTTTCGGTTCCCGTATGCTTATCTATCAAATGTCCTGCATATACATAGTTGCTTCATTCTACATAGAGACATCTACTGACCTTAAATGACTTAGCATCAGAGCGATCATATTGGCCTCAAAAGATCTTGCAGTTTGTTTATGTTGCCCCATTACTGCTCCTCCTGTAACATATATAACACAATGGAATTCATTTGTGGCAGAGACAAAGGGAGATTACAAAGCAGATATATCGGTCATTACAAAACCTTTTGTGAGAAGTGGATTAAAATGAATCAGACAAGACATACGCCAAGTTATTACTTTCAAAGAGCTTTCCCTCAAAGGACTCAACAACCAGAGATTCCTCATTCACCAAGTGAAAAAACACACCAGAAACATTAAGCAGTAACTTATGAGTGACCTCATTCAGCCACCTGAAAGCTCATATCTTGTTATCACATCGAGTATGAACAAGCTAACAGCAACAAAAAAGAAAACTCCAGAAAGTCCTTTCTTGTCTCTCAAGAACAGTAACATACTACGGAGTCTACTATATTCAGCTATAGCAAATCCGACAACCTCTTATTGCAGTGACTTGATAAATTGCACATAAACCAGCGAGTTCTATTCTATGTGTGAGGCAGAACTCTTCATAAGTTACCGATATAACTTCACTAACAACAGATCAGAAAACAAGGTTCTCTTCATTTCCTGTATTCTCCTGTACTCTAGCGTTAGTTTTGAATTGTTAGCAGCAAAAACGTAAAAGAAGGAAATGGATAAAGTTTCACTTGGAGGAGTATGTTTAGAATAGGCATAACATTTTTCTAAAGACTTTCTCAGAAGAAGAAAACGAATATAATGACGAACTTTCCTTTGATTGTATGATTGAGACTAAGGATCAATAGTTCATATTTCCGCATTTATCTACTCGCATAAAGACGAAAAAGTGCGAATTACTGAAGGCAGTGTTTTGGTGTTTGCAGGACGTAGCCTTTTTATGCAACTACTGTCCCAAATGGTGACCAGTAAACCACTCAGACTTTCAGGCTCACTCTATCCTGTTCTCAGAAAAATCTCCAAGTCTAAAGGCGTCAGTAAAAAATCTTTGCCCTTGGACTCCAAAGCTAAACCTCTAAGCTCTAAAGGTCTCACTCCAAATCGATAGCCCTATGAATCTTAGCAGTCAATTATATACTGCACAACCAAGATAAACTTTGAGCAGCTCGTTCCAATTTTCCTCCAAACAAGAAAGGAGGAAAAAATCTTTAGATGGCGACACCTGCCATTTACCTTCAACAGTTCTGTTCCCTATTGTCAAGGTCCTGGCCAGAGGCCCTGGTAAAGGACTGTCCTATCCACAATAATTTGCTCCTCTGTATCTTCCTTAGATCTTCACGGTTTCCAGATTGTATCTCACAATGCCACAAGTTCTAAATGACCGATTGCATCGACACGTTCTTTTCGATTAAGATAGCCTGGTTACATAAATTCTTTTTCATGATTTGGCCCCTAGGGCTAAGTGGTACTCTGACCCATTTATTTCAAGTCCTAATCGAACCATCTATGAAAGACCGTAAATTAAATCGTTCAAATACAGATGAAGTTTTCTGCTCACTGGAGCACTAGAGTTTGCTATTTCCATATCCAAAACACCAATCATTTATTCAGCTACCCTTGCCTTGTCTTCAGTGGGGAATCTGAACTTCACTCCTACTCTCCCAAGTACATTCGCAGACCATTAGAATCTAATCACCCAACAGGCAGCTTTCGTCAAGCTCCAAGTGATATTCAAGTACTAAAAAGTTAATGCATCAACAAGACATTACTACCAATCACCAAATGGAATTGCCATTCGCTGATTTTAAACAAAAATAGCAACATCCCAATTAGCATGCTCATGAAGCAGAGAACTCAACTCACCAATAGGCGTGCCAAATGCACCTGGTGGCAGAGGATCAAACTCCATCCCAAGAATTGGCCCATCCTCCCTCAAAGGCTCGCCCAACTGTGCTTCGACAAATGCAATTGCATGACGCTGGGCCAATGATGTTTCTGGCTCATAATGCCGCTTCACCACCGAATAATCACCGGTTATTCGTGCAACAGCCGTCCCGACACGTGGGGCAGCTCTCCATGGATCCACAGCCGACGCGAACGAACTTGATCCAGCAATACTATCATAGGGAAGCTCATTTGCTGCGTCCCCACCAACCAACATTGGCTCTGCAGCAGCAGCTGGGGAGTCCTTACGCTGCCGTTTGGATGGACCCTTCCTATCCTTCAAACGCCGGTGACAGAACCACATTTGCAATTGCCTATCAGAAAGCCCCAATTGCCCCGAGAGCTCAATTCTTATCGCCTCGGATGGATATGGCTCCACTGAATCAACGCCAATTTCATAGTGAAAATCGACATACGGCGTAAACAACAGATAACCCGAATCAGAAAAGGCAACATACAAATGCAAATAAACTAGTTAGCATTCGTACCAGCATAAGTTTTCTCCAGAATCTCCAACTGAGAAGCAGTCTTCATCTTGCGCTTAGACTTGCCCTCTCCTTCAACTGGCTTCTTCTTCTCAGCATCACCACCACCTCCACCTCCGCCGGCGTCGGCTCCGCCGCCACTGCTAGCACCGGCAGCAGCTACAGCCATCTCCTCCTCCTCCATTGCTAGGAGCTCCCAAAGAAGAAAACTCGGATCCGAGCAGGCTCAAGAAGGACTAGAAACCAAATTCCATTCCCGACCCAGAATCGAACACAGGGACGAACACAAACCCTAGAAATCGAGAAGAGAACTTCGCTCTCTCTCACGCAGAAAAACTACCTCTCGCTCTTAAAAAAAAAAAGACTTTTTGTTGGTTTGACGAAAAAGCGAGGAATATAAATTCACCCAAAAGACTTTCCTCCTCTCTCTCTCTCTCTCTCCCCACCAAAAAAGAAAATTAAAAATTCGAAAATACTGCTAACTTGTTCTCGAGTCTTTTCGCTCTCTCTCTCTCTCTCTTCTCTCCGAGTCGATTGCGATGTGAGGTCAGATTTGTGGAAGATAGCACCAACGACGAAAATAACAACAACCCAAGAACTGGAGCGTTAAAAGCACCAAAACCATCCCCATAATTACGAGAAAGTGATTGCGATGATGAATGCGACGAACAGGAGCAACAGCGACGACTGCCAACAACGGCAGTCGCGGCTCCTTTAATCGCTCGCATGTTTTCCTGATATAAAATTAAGTTTACGGGCAACAATAATAATCCCATGGGGAATAAAAAGGCGGAGAGAGAGAGAGAGATGTGTGCGTGTGTTGGCGACAATGGCTTTGGATTTGTGCGTCGAAAGGGAGGAAAAACAAAATCAAATTTCCTTGTTGGGTTTTCGAGAAAATGGAAGCCGTAATTGATGAGTGAAGTTGAAGCGAAGGGCTGGGTCGATTCGCGAATAAGCTTTCTCTCCTTCGTTGGGTTCCTCCTGGTGCTTTCTCTCTCTAGACCCCTCTCTCTCTCTCTCTCTCTCTCTGCTGTCCATGAAATGGTGCTTGTTTCTGACTCTCTTTTTTTTTTTCTTTCTTTTCTTTTCTTTTTTAATTTTCGGTTAATTTAATGCGGTGGCTTTATCAGGGACTTTTGAGGTGGGGGCGGAAGATCTCTCGACCCGCTTCTTGTTTTTCCGTACGATGATGAAGCGGTTTGTCCGAAAGCGGCAACGAATGAGAGGACGAGGACGGAGGAGTGTCTGCCACGCGCGGGGCATGCGAGTGAGACTCCTGTCGTGCGGTCAAACTTGATTGATGGACGAAATATTACACGTTAATTCACGAGACTTCCACTTCTTCCCATCGAAGTCCTCCGACTTTCTTTAATTCATACGATTGAGCCCTTGAATTCATGTACATTCTCAAAGACGCAACCGTCGAACGATGAAGAAAGTGTGTAGTTCTAATACGATGTTATCCGAGATGAAGAATGCCGTAGTGTCAATTAAAATCATAAAAAGAGGATGAAAAGTGTCTTATTATCAAACCCCAAAATCTTTGTTCTCGTTTTTTAATCTAATTAATTAACTCGACCTCGCGTGATTGAGACCCGAGTTCATGATGAGAGAAACTAATTCTCTCCTACTCACCGACATTGGGGAGGAGGCCGTGATTAACAAGTGTTGATGCGCAAATTTGACTGGGTCATGGACTTGCTAGTATCAGGTCAAAACGCCTTGAATCTCTGCAGCAAAAAGAAGGAAAGCTCCATTAATATGAAAGAGGACCACATTTGAGTACAAAATTTAACCTCGTAAATCTAATATCCTTATTGTGTCCCCTGATAAGACATGAAGTAGGCTCTCTATGGGGCAATGAAAGGAATCTAGCAGGACTTATCGATTTCAAGATTAGCAACAGGCCATCCAACATAGCGATTTTCTTCCCAAAAGTTATTTTGCACTTTGATTTCAAAGTGATAGCTCAACAGGCCTCTAGTATCTCTAAGTAAAACTAAGCCGGGATCTGCATAAACTCCAAACTAAAAACATCTGCTTAGAGTCAATCTCAAGGATGATCCTGTGAAAACCAATTCATTAGCATAACAAACATATGTATTTTTAATATATAGAGAGAGAGAGAGAGAGAGAGAGGAGAGTTCTAGACCCTAGATTAGCTAGTGACCTTATTGTTTGTAGAGGAATGGTAGGCCAGGCCAGGGGGCCTTTGGTTTTGGGCCCTAACCCAGTAAAAGAGTGAACTGAGGAAACGAGTTTTTATTCCACACACCGCTATTTGTCTATTTGATCATGTGGCTTGCAAAATTATCGAAAGATTGGTATGCATGCTAAATTAAATCATAGCTGTGTCATGAAAATTATAATTCCACTTCACAAGATCGAACAAATCTTTAAACTGCATCTCCACTGTGTTGATCTGCATGAGCAAAATCATGAAAACATGAAAATCCAAAAAACCTAGAATATATATGATCAATGTCGTGAGAGAGGGAATCCGATGCCATGCCGCTTGGTTGGGCACGCGAGGAAAATCAAGCTGCACGTTACCCCTACCCCGATCGGCACCGCCACGAGCAGCTGCCGAGCCTCCTCCGACGGTGAGGGATAGAAACACTTGACCACGTTGGGGTCGAACAGCGCGATCGAAGTGAAGACCAGCATCGACATGACCCCGTGCAACAAGTCGAGGAGCCTTATCCTGTACCCGGCTGCGGCTTCGGACGAGAGCTGCACCGACCCATCGAGGACCCAGAGGCCCTTGAACGTCGCGATCCCGTGCCGGACCTTGCCGCGCTCGTCCCGGATGGTGTCGGTGAAGCAGAGGAAGAAGCAGGAGACGGCGCAGAGGGCGAGGAGGGCTAGGGTCAGGGTGTGGTTCAAGGAGGTGGGGCATTTGCCCTGGTGGGTCAAGACCGGGGACACGACTTGGAACGTGAGGACTGTCCCCGTGGGAAGGAGGTTCGCCAAGTAGGCGGTTAGCTTGAAGGTCTTCCGCACCGCCTTTTGCGCCGGCGTCTTAGGCTGCTTTCCGGGTTCTTGATCTTGCGGCGGATCATTCATTCGAAGCAGAGGTTGAGCTTGTTCCCGCGCTGGACTCTCCATGTTCAAGAATATTTACAGTACTAAAGAAACTCTTCTCGTCCACCACCAGCCAACCCAAAAATTTAAGGGCTTTTGCTGACTACAATGGAGGAAACCATGCAAGGGAAAAGAAAATGAAGTTTCCAGATCTGTTATTTCATGCCGTTACTCGTCAAACTGTTTGTTTTATGGCGTTCAACGTGGGCTAATCGAGCTTAACCAATGGAGTTAGTGGCGTTTCTATTAGGGCTTCTGTCGAGTTGCATCTCTTCTCCCCAATATCTAGAAGGCGTGCGGTTCTTGAGGAGCGATTAGGGTCGTTCAACAGGCAGTTTGAACTGCTGTTTCTTCGCGGCCTTTAATAAAGCATTACAAGCTGTCTTCAGTTACTGTCTGTTCGCCAAAATCTTAGTGCCGTTTCTACCATCTTGGTTATTACCAGCACGACGAAACAGATGAGAGCAGTTCTCGTTACACCCATCATAAAGATGCAGCAAAGAACGAGCACTGACTACAACCACAAATTACCATTTTTCCTTCGGATCTGCTGCAATTCTTGCCTCATCATCTGCCTATACTATAAGGCTACATCGGGAAATTCTAGTCATGATAGGACTGGATATAATAAAATAAGAAATCCAATGATTTTGTCATATCTTATCTAGTGTTTGGTGAGCTGCAGATTTCAATTCGGATAAACAGAGGTAAGGCGTAGCTGAGATCAAATCTGTTTTGCAGAATTTTTCAAAGCCAATGACGAGCACGAGAGGCGCACTTGACGGTTGCCACTGTCTCAGCCCGACGCCAAAGAGGCGGCTGGGGGTGGAGACTGGAGACCAAACGCAGCAAAAGCCTTTTCGTGGAGAAATTGTTCGATTACGTCGGGAACAGAAGAAGAACAGGAGAAGAAGCTGACGTCACGGTACCGAGGTCGGTCAAAGCAGAATTGAGGTGAGAGATTCTGATCTTTTGGATTCCCTTATATCGTTCCCTCTGAATGCGCCACGTCATGAAATATTTCGAACATTTGAGCATGTCGAAAGGCTTCGGAGTCATCCCACGTTTCTCCTTTCAAAGCCCGGACGATGATGGGCTTCGCAGCGATGCCTTAACACAGAAAGCCATCCGAATTGCAGGTTCTTCGGACCATGAGCCTGTAACATCTCATCTTCTAGGCCCATTGACTTTACAGCTTACCGACTATTAGCTTGAGCTCATGCTCCGTTTGTTTTGGGGAACATAACTTCCCAAAAAATGTTTTCCCGATTTTCCCGCGCTTAGGAGTGGAAAATAAGCTAATCTCGAAAAATATTTTCTCCCTATGAAAAAAATTCTTTCTCCTTATTTTAAGAAGAAGAAAATATTTTCCTCATCTTTTCTCCTTGGTTTCTTTCACATTTATTTTCTTCATTGTTATTATTATTATTTAATATATTTATTTTCTTTTTTTCCTTTTTATCCTTCCTCCACCTGCTTCCTCTACTTGTTGCTTCCTCCGCCGATAACGAACCTCGGCAACGCAAGCCTCGGCGTCACCAGCCTCGAGGGAGGCCAAGCTCACCGGATCTAGTTCAGTCAGGCTTGGCCACGAGCAAGCAAAGCAGGTGAGGCTCAACCTGAGCTCATTGGCCTCCGTTAAGGCTAAGCCGAGGCTGAGCCTATCCTGTGGTCGGTTGTTAGCAGTCATCGTGGTCAATAACTGGTTGAGAAGAAATTATACAAGGAAAAAAAGAGAGGAAAATTAAGAAAGTAATTAAAAAATAAAATATTTTAAAATAAAAAAATATTTTTATTCTAAAAGTAGATAATAATTAAAAATAAAATTATTTAATAAATTTTTTTAACAGAAAATCAATTCCTTGACATATGATGGAAATCATTTTCCAGTTCATTTTTAAGTATTAGCCAAACATTAAAAAAAAACATCATTATTTTCTTGGAAAATGACTTTCTGAAAAATATTTTTCGAAAATATTATATTTTTTTGTAAAACAAACGGAGCCATTAGGGTGTGTTTGTTTCACATAAAATCAAATATTTAGAAAATATTTTCCAAAAATTAAACGTTTATATCACTTATGAAAATGAATGAATGCAAAATATTTTCATCATCATAAAAATAATTGGGCATAAAGTATTATTAATAATGAAAATATTTTCTCGTTAACTAATTTTTCTAAAATATACAAGTGTTTATTTTTTGAAATATATTTTTCAAATCTTTGATTTTTCGTGAAAGAAACGCACCCAGTGTGTTTAAATGCCCCCATAATTTTTCTCATTTTAACGGTTTTACTCGGATCACGACTGTCTAAATATAACAAAGTCGGAAGCACCATCCATTGTATGGTTGGTACGGCTTTTCCTGGCTATTATAGCTGTGAAATAGGGCGTTTTGTGACTTTTGGACAACAGTAGTAACACGTGCGAGAAAAGAAAGGGGTTGTTCAAAAACATATTTCAAGACTCTACATGGATGTGCATTTGGTGTTAAGTCCCATTAAATCCTCACCAGAGCTTTAGCCATATGTAATATTTTTCTTGAATTACTCTTACCCTATTTCGATGTAAATATGTTTTCGTGACCAATTTGCACTCCGGATTCCCAAAAAAAATTAATAAAAACCAGTCATGTATTAATCAAGAGGCCGGAATCGAAGCAAAGTTTTGATAAGCATCGCTGTCCTAGGACACAACATCGCAATCAATTTCTAAAATCTAGGGGGATGATCAATTAGAGAAATCGAAACGTCCAGGGGGGTTAATTTCCTACAACCCTAGAAAGTTTAGGGGCCAATATGCAAATTTGACCCGGATCCTCCTGTCAATTTCACCTGCAATATATTTTCCCGACGAAATGGCCTTTGCCTTTACCTTACCAAATGAAGATGCAGAAACCAAAAAAGTACAAAACCAAGCGACCGCCATGGCACTTTCATGGAGGGACGGCACAGAAGTCCAAGCCTCTCCACATCTTTGCACCTACATTCACTAAAAGCTAACCCCTAACAGTTGACAGAGGCCATCCTAAAAAATCCCGAATGGGCGGATAGACTCGTCCATCATCCGTGACGTCGCACATCAGTTGTTCCCGCGAGAACACGATTGGAGAGGGCGTAGAAAATTCAAACTGGGACCAGCCACAGCCCATGCCGATGCTGTTGTTGTCTATTGTTTTGTGCGGTGAGGAAATTCAAAATGTTTAAAGCTTTTGACATTTTTCTCTCTTCGCATGTTCCCGTCACCTAACTAAGACTGACTTAGGAATCTTGGAACAAGCCGAATCCACAAGAAAATTCAGATTTTTTTCTCTTCACTCAGCTGTAACAAGACTCATTTGCTTCGGTGAAGATAGATCTCTCCAACTGATGTCTCTGTCTTTTGAAGTAGTGATTCTGGAGACCCGACAGGGGGTGATGCGATGGAGTTTTTTTTTTTAAATTCCCCTTACTTGCTCCCCTGCTCTTTCATGCTCCGCACCGGATCTTCGGACGCGTGGTTTATCTTACTGGAGTCGTCCTCGTAGTAGTAAGGCGACAACTTGCCGTCCCTTTTGGCGATCCTGGCCTTGTTGCTGCCGGAGCCGGCTTCCCGCAGGAGCTTCACCACCTTTCGCATCGAGGGCCGGCTTATGGGGAGCGAATGAGTGCAGAGGAGGCCGACGTCAAGAACCTTGGTTATTTCTTCCCTGTGGTTGGCGTCGAGCTTGGGGTCGATCACGTCGTCGATCCCATTCTGGTTTAAGGTGGCGCCGACCCACTTCACCAAGTCTCTCTCCCCGAAAGCAGGATCTATCGGGAGTCGTCCCGTCACCAGTTCCAGGATGACCACCCCGAAGCTGTATATGTCGCTCTTCTCGTTCACTCGAAGAGTATAGGCATATTCTACATCACGGTTCAGATCACATCAGAATAGGATCAGCGTAACTCAATATTTCTGAAGAAACATTTGAAAGTACTACGATGGACAAACAAAATTCAGAATCGATCTCGGACATGCAACAATAAATTGCGCAAACAAAATGATCGGCATTTGGTAAGCATGGTTAAGTGATGGACCTGGTGCGATATAGCCGTAGGATCCCGCTATGACAGACATCTGTTCCTCTCCATTGCCAACTCTGACAATTTTCGCTACTCCAAAATCGGCAACTTTAGCTCCGAATTCTCCATCCAAGAGTATGTTGTTCGATTTCACGTCCCTGTGAACGATCGGGGGGACACAATCGTGGTGCAAGTACGAGAGCCCCTCCGCTGCATCGAGCGCGATCTTGTACCTCGTTCTCCAATCCAGCAAGCTCCCTTTACTTCCATGCAACATATCGCCCAAGCTTCCATTCGGCATATACTCATAGACCAAAAGCTTGCAATCTCCCGTGTTACAGCAGCACCATAACCTCACTATGTTCTTGTGCCGGATCTTCCCTAGAGTCTCCACCTCGACTTGATACCCGTCCTTCTCGGACTCCAAGGTCAAAGCCTCTTTCTTTGTCACTCCCCATAACTTCTTCACCGCGACTACTTCGCCGTTGCTTAGCTCGACCTTGTAAACTTTTCCAGATCCTCCACTGCCGATGACATTACCTTCTTTGAGGCAATCAGCAATCTCGAGCTCACTAAAGCCAAGCTTGTGAAACGATCTCCACTTGGACATGGTGACGATTTTCCTAGTCTTCCTGAAGTTCTTGTACTTACAATAGAACCAAGAAATCCCCACAACAAGAACAAGGACAGCGAGCGCAAAAATCACACTGAGCATCCACAAGGACTTCCACTTCCTCCCATCACTCCTTATAGGACACAGACCAGGGAGATCTCCACACAAACCTGGGTTACCAAGGAAACAATTTTTGTAAATTTGCTTCGCATACATCGGTGGAAGGTCACCCGAGAGCTGATTGTTCGATAAGTTGAGCACATTGAGCTTCAAATTCTGCAGTTCCTCGGGGATTTTCCCGGAAAAGTAATTCCCGGATAGATCGAGATAATTAAGCACCGGCAGGCTGCCCACTTCACCCGGAATTTCACCGGACAACTTATTGTTAGCCAAGTTAAGCTCATTCAGCTTATTCCACGCCTTGATTCCCTCAGGAATCTCACCAGAAAGTCCATTGTCGCTAAGATCAAGCTTATTCAACTGGCTCAATTCCACCAAACTTCTAGGGATTTGACCGCTGAAATTGTTGCGACTACCAGAGAACTCTACCAAGCTAGTCAGCGGCGCGAAACTGTCCGGCACCGACCCCGAAAACAGATTCCTGGAAATATCCAAAACAGAGAGATTACGCGCGCTGGAAAGCGCATCGGAAACATTCCCAACAAGCGAATTTTCCGCCAACTCAAGCAAAGACGCATGAGGCAATCCCCATAATCCTTCGGGAACTGTTCCAGAGAGCTGGTTATGCTTCAACCTGATCCTAACTAAGCTCTCGCATTTTCCCAAACTCGCCGGAATTGTTTTGGAGAAGTTGTTATTGAGCAGCACAAGTTCTTCTAATTTACCATGCGCACACAAGTTCTCAGGTATTTCTCCCGAAAACTGGTTATACGACACGTCCAGGCTCTGTAACGGCGAGTTCTTGCCGAGATCACTGGGCAGTGACCCAGTGAGCCTGTTGTTGAACAGCCTGAGATCGTATAGATTCTCCGACGAGGCAATGCTTTCCGGTAAACTCCCTTCGAATCGGTTCTCAAACAGGTTGAGCGAACCGAGTGGCAGGTCGCACAGGTCGCCCGGAATCGTCCCGGTCAATTGGTTCGTCGACACGTCGAAGCGCCGCAGGCTCGTCAAGTTCGAGAACACGAGGCTCAACTCGCCGGACAACGAGTTGTTGTAGAGCTCGATTTGGACGGCGCTCTTCAACCAGGCGAGCGAGCTCGGTATCGGCCCGGTGAGCCGGTTCAGGGACAGGTCCAAGTTCGTGAGCCGAGATAGCCTTCCGAGAGATTCGGGAATCGGGCCCACCAATCTGCAGTCGGCGAGCCAGAGGACCTCGAGGTTCGTCAGGTTGATGAATTGGCTCGGGAACTCGCTCGGCGTCCACGGGTTGTAAGCGAGCTCGAGCTTTTTGAGGCTCGTAACGTTCCCCAGAAAAGAGGGCATCGTCCCGTTGAGGATATTACTCGAGAGCGAGAGCGACTCGAGGCGAGCAAACGCACCGAAGGCCGGCGGCACCTCGCCGGAGAAGCTGTTGAACGAGAGGTCCAACTCGGCGAGACCCGGGATCGCGGCGAGTGACCCGGGGATGGCGTCCTTTAGGAGGTTCTCACCCAGGTCGAGGCGGGTGAGATTACGGCACGCGGACACTTCGGGCGGGAGGGAGGAGTTGATGTTGTTGTTGTAGAGGGATAGGGAGGAGAGGTAGGGGAGGCGGCAGAGGAAGAGCGGGAACGGGCCGGCGAGCTGGGAATCGGAGAGGTTGAGCGAGGTGACCCAGCGGCCGTCGGGCCCGCCGCAGGAGACGCCGGTCCAGCTGCAGGGGTCCGGGTCGCGGGGGTTCCAGGAGGACAGGGCGCGGGTGGGGTCGGAGAGGCCGCGCTTGGCTTGGAGGAGGTAGAGGCCGTCCTGGCTGAGGGAGAGGGCGATGGCAGGTAGAGAGAGAAGGAAGAGGGCGAGGATGAGAGAGAGTGGCATTGTGTTCTTGCTTTGCTCTGTGCAACGCAGAATTTGCAGAGAATCTGCGAGAGAGAGAGGAGCGGCAGAGGTTGAAGAAGGTGGAGAGGCATTTGATATTGATATAAAGGAAGAGACAGTGTAGTGGCAGATGGCAACGTGGGGTCCACTCGAATGGGAATTTCGACTGTGATGGAATTAGACACTTCGTTGACTGATTACTGTTAAGGTCTCTAATCTATATCGCCATTTTAAAAAATGAAATACATAATGCAATTATAAAATATGTTTATGAAATAACAATTCGTCTTTTTTTTCATTATAAATGAGAAACGGCATCTAAGTGTGACATTATAATTTCATTAGAGATTTAAGTCGCATCGTTTGTCCAGAAAAACAAAAATCAAAATGAAGCGTACGTCTGTTTGGATATAATATAAAGTAAAGAATCACATCGACTCCCTCGTAATTATTGTAGATTCTTGATAGAGCACATCTAAAGGCAATATAACAAAAATCGGAATGCACCACATCGGTCGTTCTTCAATGCTGGCACGGGTCGGTAATGAATTTATGGTCCAGCGACCGGGTTGGTAGTTTCGATTTCATCGGTTGAGTGTGCAAAATTTTTTATATCAGGCCTATCTACAGAGGGGCAAAGGTTTCTAATTGATCAATTCATAGGGCTTGTAAGATATTGCATAAGCTTATATATTAATTGTCGAAAAGTAAGGAAAAAATTATTTTAGAGTGAACTATTATTAGGGGGCGCGTGCAAAAAATTGAGAATGTGGTTCAGACAAAGAGAAGCTTCAAGCCAAAAGGAGTCAGCGAAAGTTAGAGTGAAAAGAGTTCTCTCCATTTCCCCAAGCTTTATTCCTCGGTATTACCATCCGAGTTTGATGGTATTTCAGAGGTCTTCGAAAGTCTTAGAATAGGTGTTGGAGCTTTGCTTTGTTTGGTTGCAAGTAGATCGGATGCAACTGGATGAAATTAATGGAAATAAGTCTAAGGACAAGGGAATTATTTTTAGGAAAAAAGGAAACCATAATTCCGCTTTTCTCGCGCTTAGAAGGAGATTGAATTCCTAGGCTAGTGAATAGGCGCATGAGGGAAGAAATTACGAAAAAGGGGTTTCAAGGGGGGGAGAGAGGAATCAAAAAATTCACGTGAAATAATCACTATTATTCGATTCTTGTAACAGCTTTCTGGTGACATATTTCATTTGAAAAAATGAATTTCATAAAGGGTAATCAAGCCCTCTAATATGCCAAAAAGTTGTATAATGGAAAAGAAGATGAGAGGGAAAAGGAGAGAGGGAGTGGGGATAAGTGGATATGGATGAAAAATTTCATGTGAAGTGGTATCTTTTATTCGATTTTCTAACCGCTATCGAGTAACATATTTCATGCAAGGAATCGAGTTTCATAAGGGGTAATTTATCCTTGTAACATACAAGAAAGTTGTGCGATAAAAAAGGAGAGGGGAGGACATAAAAGAGATGGCGGGAAATAAGCGGGTATAAATGGAAAAATCGCGTGAACTAGTCGCTGGACTCTTATCCAATTCTTGTAACGGTTTTCGAGTGACATATTTCGCGTGAAGATAGAAGGTAATCTAACCCTCTAATGTACAAGAAAGTTATGTAACGGAAAACGAGGGAGGAGGAGGGAATAAGTGGGCATGGATGGAGAAATCATGTGAAGTGATCGCTCTCATTCAATTCTTCTAAAGGCCTTCGAGCGACGCATTTCATGCGAAGAGTAGTCGAGCCTCGTAAAAGGCGGTAACATACGAAACGACATCCCTGCAAAGAAAGATTTACATCAGAAAAGAAAAAAAAAACATTTTAAACTTTCTGCTTCTCTTACATTTCCATTTTCTTACCTCTTCCCTTTATTTCCTCTTCCTAAAAATGCAAAATAATAATAATAATAATTGAGGATGAGATAGAGATAGAGATAGAGAGAGAGAGAGAGATCACATCAGGAGGCATGGTCGATTGACCAATGGCATACGGAGCATGAATACAGCCAAACGTGATTTTAATTTGGGCAGTGGAAGTGGGCCGATTGAATAAAGACTTTTTCGAGAGGAAAATTTCGCAAAAAAAAAATTAAAAATTGAATTTGGCCCCTTTTTTGTCCTGCTGAGATTTCAACGACAAGAGGCTTCTCAAGTCAGAGAGGGTCAGTGAAGGACAGATGAGTGATTTGACTGGGATTAACACGCGAGGGACGAATCTAAGAATTGATTTGCAATTGGATCCCCATCATTCGCGGAAGGTGGCAAAATGAAGACCATAATCAACCTTTTTTCCGGTGGGTGGTGTTGACACCTAAATTTTGATTTTGTTTTTTTATTATTTTGCATAAAAATGAGAATTAGTTCTCGCAAAAAAATAATTCTTCATGCATAGCATATCTAATTTTCTGCATTGCATTTTATCCGACCACCGGCGACAGAAAAGATTAATTTCTTTCCGAAATATTGGTTTGGGGGGGACCAATTGGCTTTCTTGAGAGAAATCGTAAGAGAGAGAGGAGGAATAGAGGCCACACAATTGTCATGCACGACCGTTCGTGAAGGGAAAAAAGAAAATTCTGTTCGTGCGAAAGGGCAGAAATCAAGAGAGGTTCTACTTCAGTGGATCGGTTTTCTTTGTCCTTTTATGCCATTATCTCTTTGCTGTTCGGTGGCCTAAAGTACTGCTGTGATTGAGAACAATACAACCAGTCATCCTTGTTCAGCCGAGATAAATCAACTTGTCCCTGAGTTAGGCATTTGCGAACTGGGTTCCTCCAACGTCGCTCGGTCTAAGGCTCGATGGTACCTCTGTTCTGTCGAGGAGTCTCATGTGCACGTGCCCCCCACCAAGTCAATCCAAAGGCGTGCACAAGTTATCGTCGATTGGCTCACTAGCTCACTTGTTCATCAAGTTTCGATTCAAGCTCGGAATTAGGTAATTTTCTTGTCCTAAAAAAATATTCTGAAAATCGTTTCATTAATTTGAATGTTTTGAATCTTTTGATAGATGAGGACAAGCCATTTTTTCGAATAAGATATCTCATGTGATAATTACCAGACTTGAAATCTGAATTTTTGTGTGGATATTATGCATATCTTTGAATCTAGAGTTATTTTTTTGGAAAATTTCTGCATATCTTGTCTTGGATATTGTTCTCTATCCGAACTTCAGTATATCTTGTGATTTAATTGTTGAACAACCGAATCTCAAGCATATCTCTAAGATATTGAGGATTGATTTTAGCTGAAATATTCGAATCATATCTTGAGAAGATATCATACATAATTCTTTGGAATATTTATGAATTTTGGGGAATTTTGTGTAATCTCGTGATAATCTGGAAATTTCTTGAAGATACTCAAAATATCCAAAATATTTCAAAAATGTGATTGATTAGGAAATTTCCTAATCCGCAACCGCATACATGGAAATAAGTCTATCTATCAGGCTTTAGATAGAATTATTTTCATAGCGGGCATTTCGAATTTTAGGTCGATCAATCAGGCTTTAGATCGAAACTTAATTCGAAAGAAATAGCGGTAATTATCTTTTAATTTTTGCAACTTGAACTTTAAATTTCATAAAAAAAAATAAAAAAAAGAAAGATAAGATTTCGTAGAAATCCTATTTCATGGATTGTACTCAATAAAATCTTTTAAATCCATTCAAACTTTTAAAAGATGTAGACGTAGGGTAAAAAGATTGTCTTAAAATTTTTGGAAATTAATTAAATCCGAAAATTATAAGTTTATCTTGGGCCAGTTCACTCTCTTTTTCATGTAATTTTAATTTCGAAAATCATTTTAAAATTAAAAAAAAATCATAAAAAGAAAATCCTAAAAAAATTACACCTTTGAACTTCAAGTGAGAATTCATCGAAATTGCCAAACTAAACGTTTTCATGAAATCGGTACCGAAAGGGCGTTAATAGAAATATTAGCGTAACCAAGTCCCGAACTTAAAATCTTTGGTTGTAGAAATAGAATAGTTCTCCCACTATTTTATTTTAGGTTTCTAATCGACCTACCACAAATGATTAGTGGCGACTCCTATCAAAAATCTTTTGCATTTAAAGATTGAACCTAAGTTGCGAGTTGGTAGAGCTTGGGAGAGCTTGAGCTAGGTTAGTTAATTCACTTAATTAACTTAGTAATCCATTAACCTAAGAATTGGAAAATCATTCGATTTTTAGGTCGCGACAGGTGGGGGGTGTACTCTGCTATTCCTGGAAATTCTACTGTTAATTTGCTAATCAATGCTGGTATTTCTGCTGGGTGGGGCTTAGGACAACAGTTGTCGTGATTAAGGTACATGTTTCTATTGATCTATACACGACGAAACACAATTTTATTCTTAAAATTTTAGAATACATCGAAAGTATTTCGCATGATCTAATGTGATTTTTAAGTGTCGATATTTAATTTTAAGGGGGATAAGTGCGCTGTAATTCATAAAACTTATCGCGAAAGTGCAATTGAGTTATAAAACTCACAAAAATACAATCAAATCATAGAACGGGAATACAACGTTTGCTTGGAAACACGACATTTGCCTAATTAGTTCCTGACTTCTAGCCATCAAGTCGCTCCAATTGGGCTACACGACGATCAAAATACTACACATTTGCTTAGAAATACAAACATGCACCTAAGAAAATCAAATTATCACGAAAGTGTAATCGAGTCATAAAACTTGCAAAAATTATAACCAAATCTTAAAGCTTGTCAAATTAATTCAATTGATTCCTTCCGTCAAATTTGACCAATGAAAAATGGTGACGTGGCTTTTATTATTATTTTCTTTATCCTACGTGGCGATGACGTGGCTAAAACGATATCGTTTTCGTTCAAATCTAATTTTTAGGTAGAAATTATATTTTAAAAAATAAGCTAAACTATATTTTAATAAAGAGAAATCACGTGGCATAACCATTACTCCCTGCCCCCTTTCCCCCTCCCCCCCCAAACCATCGCTGGAAGGGGCGACGACCCTTGCTTAGACTTGGCCAAGGGCCGGCGACTGTCACTACCCCCCACCCTAGCCAACCCTTCCCGTGATGGGTGGGGGGACGACAACGACGAGGGCTTTCTTTCCTTAATATTTTAGCTCATTTTCAATTAATTTAAGAGGATATGATGGCACAATTTACATCTCGAGAATTTCCTTTTTGGGCTCCGCGACATGCCCATTCTCCAAATTTCATTCGTGTGGGAGTAACGGAAAATGATGATTTCTAATGCTCATTCGCGATCTATAAATTTTCTATCGCGGACAAAAAAATTCCGTTTCCAAAAGCCTATGGGCAAAATGTGGTGTCTCTCTCTCATCCTTTTGTTTATTTTCTAGGATTTGATGCCATCGAGAAAGCTTTAACAAATTTCCGTTATATACGACATCATTATTCAATTTATTCTGCATATATAATTTGATGAATATCCTAGTGGTAAGCTTGGAATCTTCCAAGGATGTGTTGTCCTAATGGCACGACCGCTCTCTTTTGGTTTTGTCTTCTTTTTTAGTGGCCGAGCGCCGTGCTTTCTGGTGATCGGATGAAGCATTGGATGAAGTCCGAGGATATGAAATACTTCGCCTATCTGGTAGATGGGGTAACATGCTAGCCAAAACTTAGGTGAATGTGACCAACTTTGGATTGTTTGCACTTTGACGGCATGGAGAAGCCAAACCCGCGCCGTGAACCTCGTCCATACATGTCGCCGTCTTTTTTTAAAATAAATAAATATATATATCTTATATTATCTTATCTTTCATGTACAGACAAAATTAAAAAAAAAAGTCATAAATTTATTGTAATTATGCTAATTTGATCATAAGCTCTCTTTTTTGTTATCAATTGAGTCCCGAAACCTTTTGTATTTGTACCAATTTAATCTATTTGGCTAGCCGGCGCTAACGTGAACAATATTATGATGATATTTTAATATTCAATTTTATAATTATTTTTTAATAAAATTTTCCTATCTTTTTTTCCTTTTTTTTTTTGGGTAAGGCTGGCCGGAGCCCACCAGCCTAACGGCCTAACAAAAAAAGAAGTCAAAAAGTCGTTAAAAATAATTAAAAATATTAAAAATTACCCACGTCAGTGTTGATCGACTAAATGGATTGAATTTAATAAATGCAAAAGGTGTAAGAATCAATTGAAAAAAATTTAAGACTCAATTGATATAATTACAATAAGTTTAGTTTTTTTTTTTTGGGTTAAATTTCCCTCCTCACATGGATAAATAATTCAGGCAGGATCTTTAGCCCTTCACGAAGGAAGACAGGCCATCTATAGTTGCAATCCAGCCATGCCCACACAAAACTCTAGCAGTGTAGAGGTTTGAAAATAGGAACGAAGGAGACAAAATTAATTAATGCCCTCGAGAAAAAAAACAAACTTTTTCTAAGCTCAAACCAAACCTTAACCTAACGCTCGTGTTAGATCAAGAAGAGAGATTTGAAAAAAGCGCATACCCTCACGCACGAATCCGATTCCTTTGACTGAGGTTTAGAGAATCAAGCATTCCACACGTGCGGGGAATGCAAGTGCTGTTCCAAAGGACTAACGTAAAATGCATCTATGCTTCTCTTGCTGCACAAGAAAGCATCAAATGTGGTGCAGCAACTGCGAAATTACGAATATGTACGAAATTTGTCGCTTAACTTTAAACACGAATTTAATAGGGCATGGGCTACTTTGGAATGTATGCTATTTTTAAAGATAAAGAGAAGAAGAAGAAGAAGAAGAAGAAAACAAGGGTTGATGGTGTGCCACACCAAGGTATGCTTTCCGACTTTCCAAGTCTTTGTAGTCAATGTGAAAGGGAGAAATTAGAAAAAGTTTGATTTAAATTCGAAAGAGATAGACTTAAGAGTCGTCGGCTTCGGGACAGTTGGATGCAGGATTCAACCCACAAATAATTGAAAAATACCAATTTTTTTTTTTAAAGATGTTGTATTGATATCGCTTCAATTTAAAATATTTAATTGAATCAACTCAATCGCTACTCTATTCTATCGATACTAATTAAGTTTATCCGATCAATTTTGATCAGAAGCATGGATAATTTTATAATATATTAAAATTTTTTAGTTTTTTTTGTCTTTTGTCTTTTATCTTTTCGTTCTTTGCATTTTCTTTACTTTTCTTTTTCGCTAAGGGCCGCCAACCGACCCTTGCCAACCATAGTTAGGTCCCGCAAGCATTCACCTAGTCGATAGCAAGGGCCAAAACGCCCTTGTCCAATGCGGAGTGTTCGTCGACATCCCCTATCGACCCTAAAAAAAATAAAAGAAAAGAGAAATAAATATCAAAACTTTTCCATATTAGCACCGATGTTCACGTTAATATTTTCTTGTCAAATTGATTGGATGGATCCAATTAGTATCAATGCAAAAAGGTTTAATTGGTATTAGCGTGATAGGTTTATGATTTTTTTGGCTACTTTTCTTCTCGAGAGTTTACATAAGCAATTACAAATTAGCTCATGAGTTTATTCTCTGAACAAGTCTTATCTCGTCCTTACTATACGAGGAGAGAGATCAAAGTTATGTACATTGAAATTGACCTTTCTACGATGTCATGCGTTAAGATCACGGCAAAGTTATCGAGCTGCTTCACGAGCCGTTGAATGATTGACGGCGATCGTTCATTAACAATCATTGTTGGTCATCGTATCAATCGTCATTGATGATGAGCCATTGAGCCCGACCATTTTGCCGCGACTTGGTCGACGACATGGCGAAAATGCCATGAAGTTTTACATCACACAAACCAAATAAATGTGCCCAGAATAAGTATGATGGTACGTCGCACACCGAGCCCACCTTATCACTTGTCCTAAGTCTTTTGAAGTCTAATGCGAAAGGAAAAAAAACTAGAAAATAGATGTTGACATTATTGCACTCTTTACAGTCGCGTGGAATGACTGACGATGCTCGTTATCCGTTCGTCGACAATCAGATCTGTTATTGCAATGCAATCATTGACCAATTAGGCATTTGAGCAAGCCCCGTTTGCTTAGCCACGCATTATCCGACAACCTGGCAGAAACCCGCCGAATCAAATTCCACTCCACTTCGAGAACATGCAAAATAGAGCTAATCATAGCATTTATATTTAGTGTGTGGCGAAAAACTGCTAGGGGGGCTCACTCGTAGCCGCATCGGCTCAGACGAGGATGCGAGCATGTTCTGCACTTTAGGTTTTGGGTTTTGCAGCGACTCTTGAGTATTCCCTAGGTGCCCTAAATGGGCTTCCAGAGCTTGTTCGTTTCCTTGCGGTCTCCTGAGGGGGGCACGGGGGGCGGCGTGTACCTCGG
>JAGVVM010006038.1:0-23783 GCA_019149425.1 Psidium friedrichsthalianum
CGGGAATTAGTATCTCCCTTAGTTGCCTTGTCCCTTCAGTAAAATAACTTTTGCATGCCTTTAACTCCCAAATCTTGTGGTATGAGCAACTGCAATTTTGTATAGAGATTTTCCGGTTGTGCCGCCCTTTGCTGTACTAAGGTATGCTGTCTAATTCTTATATAATTTCCTGTCTACTGGCTCGATCTCCGGGACGTGCTGATAAATTCTTGCTTGTAGACAACCAAATCTTTGGGAATGAGTTGAAATTGTATCGTGCTGCGCCAAAATCAATTATACAAAGGTATACTATGGGGAATTTTTTTTGTTTATTTTTGTGTTCATTAAAATCTTTGCTTTCATTTGTTTGTTTCTACTGAAAAATGTTCCCCCAAAAAATACTCTATATTTTTAGTAGTTAATATCATTAGCAAAAAGTCTGTTTTTATGTAGCAAATAATCATTCGTAATATAGTTTAAGACTTGAGAACAAATGCATTTTCTTGATATTAAAAGTTGGATGATAACGCCACTATTGTTAAGGGCTACAGTTCTTCCATAACCCAAATACACAGGTCTTCATTTTATCCGAAAATCACCTAAAGAAAAAAAATCATTTTTGCTATATCCATGGTCATTTGGTCATTTTTCATTTTTGCAAGGATAAGTTCATCTCAATAGTATTCTACGAATCATCTATATGAGAAAAGATTTTTTTTTCATGAAGATGTGGTACTCTAGAATAAGGTGCATTATTTTTCCCAAATTAATGTAATCGGAATTCTCCTATAGACGTCATTTATCGATGGTTGGCGCTAAAATAATATTGTAATTCTCCTACGCAATTAATTTATGTTAAGGTTTCTCCATAATTTACCGACCTACCAAGAAGTCGATTTAGTGGCGACTCTCATAAATTGCATAAACTTCCTATGAGAAAGACCTAAGGTTGCAATGATCGGGTGGACTTGGGGAGGGTCTAAATTAGATTAGTCAATTAACCTGATAATCCGTTAGCCTATTCTTGATTGATTTTTTTAGGTCGCGACAAAGCAAAATGTCCCTAAACGGTGGGTGGAAACGTTCTGCAAACAGCGAGTAAAATCAAAACATAAACGGCCTTGAACAGTGGGGTGTGCAAGCTGTAACGAGTGGTGTAGATGTGACAAAGATGGTGGCGTAGGGCATCGGGCTGCGATGTGCGACTATCGGAGGAGGCAGTGTTGCACACGGACAGTGATCAGCAACCGAGCCTACGATGTGCGACTAGCGAAGGAGGCGGTGTTGCATGGACGACGATTGCACATGAAGATACAAGTAGATGGCACCGGTTGGAGGAAAGTCTCGACCTTGGGGGAGACCTTTAGACGCCTTAGCTCTCAAGTTTTCTCTTGCTCTGCATGTTCTTTTTCTCTCAACTCCCTTTGCTTTCAATTCTAGCGTGTATTATGATGTGCGCGGTCCTCGAAGACTTCAAGGAAAATCCTCTCTCCATTTTTGTGTGCCGTGTATTGAATTCTCAATTGGCCTCCCCTTTTTGTGAAGCATCAACATGCTTATACAGTGTTTAGTTAGGCTTAACGTCACGGGCTTAGGCTGTTTAACTCATACTAATCCAAGACCAATTGTTAATTATAATGGGCTGAATTTCATCGAGTTAGAACTCAATTGCCGAAATACCAATGTTGTGGGCTCGATTTTTGTTAGGGCCTAATTTGATTGAATTCAAGGCTTTCAGCAATAACAGTCCGAACCTGAATCAATATGAGCTCAGAGCCTCACTCACCCAGCTTGCAATTTTTGGTCATCATCCCCAATGTCTTGGTTGGATTTACTTGTAGTACGAGCCTAATATGAGTGTCAATTTTAGTTCCATTTCCACTGCTAATCCAATAAAATACAAATGTTTATGCATGCAAAAAATTAAATATGCATTGAATTAATTATTTTTGGTAGGAATTAAAGTTGATCTCTTATTTTTATGAAAAATAAATAAATAAAAAGAAAATCAAAATTTAGTGTCAACACTACATCTTTTTTTTCTGAGATTTTGTGAGATGTAATTAAATGGTGAATCACCAAGGATTTTTTTTCTTGAATTTTTTATTTTTATGATTTTTTTTTGTGATTTTCAATTTTTTAAGATTGAATTTAAATTCAATTGAAAATATTTTAATGAAAAGATAATTACCGATGTTTCTTTCGAATTAAGTTTCGATCCTTAAAATTTGAAATGCTCGCTATGAAAATAATCCCATGTAAAGTTTGATAGATAGACTTATTTCTATATATGCAGTTGCGGAATAGAAATTTTCCTAATTGATTATATAATTAGATATTTTTCAGGTATCTTAAGTATATTAAGAAAATTTTTACATTATCACAAGATTTACATAAGATCTCCGAAATATTCATAATGAATCGCATCTTTCCATTTAAGCAAACGATATATTGCGAGATACATTCTAGATTTTCGATTTTCAAAAATTAACGTGCAATCTTCCAATTTAAACAAGTGACATATTGTTAGATATTTAATTTAGACATGCAATTTTAACAATTTAGGCAAATCAAATAACACAATATTCTAAATCAAGCAATTTAATTTTTAGAATATTCAGTTGGATATATCAATCATGCGATTTTACCTAATATCACAAGATTGTCCTTCCAATTTGAACTTGCACCAATCTTGCGGATCAAAACTTCGACTCTTCTGACCAGCTCAAGAGGGATGGACTTGCAGATCAGCAACTTGTCGTATGGCCACAAAGATAGGACTTCTTGGACCTTTGCGGTGATTGCTCTCTATTCAATCAGTGGGATCGTCGCTGAAATTTTCTACACTACAACTAAAAATTGAAATAGTCGGATTTGTTTAAACAGCTGAAGGGGCACACCACTATGGAATCTTCTGGGCTAAAGGCAAACAAAATGTGTCCTATGTAAATATGGACATGCAAGGATTTTTAGACGCCATGATAGTGGGATTCATCGAGAAAAATCTAAAAAAAAAAAAAAGAAAGTAAGACAAAAACTGCAAGTATCCAGATGTAGAAAGTCACCACAACTGCTAAGAAAAATCCCACTGGCACAAGCTTTAATCGCTGAAAAATTATCAAATCCGTTGGAAATCAACATGTTTCTGCTGCCAGGCATCCGCTTGTGTGGCTTTCGTTTCCGCAAGCGCTTGGGTCTGAAATAGAAACACCAACAGGCGAGAACCGATTGGTTTGGAGCAGCGCTGAATGGTGGAAGAGGCAATGTCTGGTGAAAGGGCCGAAGTGGCTCAAATAGGAGGAGCTGCTGGTGCGACATCGGGAATCAACAGGTTGGTGTTGAACAGGGTCACGCTGAGAAGGATTTACCCCATCGTGAACTAGAGCTCTCCCTCTCACTCCTTGCTTCTTGATTCTCACGCGTATTTTCCGATTTTTTTGAATAAGAGCTGATGTCCCTTTAACCCTAGGCATAAGCTTGTTTATATATGAAAAAACATTGCGAGCTTGGTGCCTAAGCTTCCTAATTATCGCGAAATAGACCCCTAAATTAGGCTTTAATCGATGAATTAATCATTAAATTAAAAGCATTTTCTTCTAATTAAATTAGAGTGGGCTGAATTAAGCCTTAAAGCGTAAAAAAATTCGGCTCCTTCCCCCTTTCAATGTGCCTTGGCCGAATTTCATATTGGCTCGGGTTTCCCCGTTTGTCAATTTATGCCCATTTTTCACTGTCGGTCCAAATAATAAAAATGTATATATGATTGATAAAAATTAAATATGAATGATGAGTTATTTTTTTTTTGTTAGGAATTAAAATTTAAATTCTGTTTTTATGCAAATAAATGAATAAAAATGAAATAAAAATTTAGGTGTCAATAGGCTTGAAAGATAGCATCATCTGAGAAATGACCAATTATTCCTCATAAAAAAGTGTAACGTTCTGGCGCAGCATGACAGTAGCGATAAATACTAAGATCCACAATGTATTGCGGGTGTGTCCTCTAGTTGGTAAGATTTGAGGGGTAATGTCTTAGATGGCTCAAAACTTCAGTTTGCAGTTGAGAGTTCTGACCATTTTTGGTTGGTTTTCTTGCTTTTTGGAGCTCGAATAGAATCTATTTGTTTGACTTTAGTGAATGTCGTGGAGTTTGTTAAGGGTTGGGATCTTCAATTCTCAAAGTGTGGGGCCGCGCACTTCATGCTGTCTGCTTTTGTCTTTTTTTCTCCCTTTGCTGTTATCAAATTCTCTCTATTTTGCAGACCTGTTGAACCTGCAAAAGAGAAGAAGCTCCCTCTCTCCCTCTCTTCTTGCCGTCAATTGAATTCTCTGGCCTCCGAATTCTACCGTGAATGATAATGAATTGCGCCCCCCCCCCAATGAAGCGCAAGTCTTATTTATAGAGTAGGTCCGGGGCTTTTATTTCATAAGCAATTTTTTGAATTATTTACCCAAGTAAAATAATAAATCAATTATTCCAATTTGAGGCTCATGAAGCCAATTTTGGCCATATGTGTATTCAATGGGCTTGGCCGAAATCACATGCTTATATGGGCTCAGTCCAAATATTTCAATTAAGCTCAAGACCTGGAAATAAGTTCATCTATCGCCGATCCGATAAATATGTAAATGCAACGCAATGCAAGCAGAAAAATTAAATTAATGCATATGAAAACTACATTAAAATGATTTAAATATTTTTATTAGAGACTAGAGTTAGTCTCTAATTTTTTATACAATTTTTATAAGTAAAAGGATGGTCAAAATTTAGGTGTCGATAACTATTTTAGCGACGAAGTATATACTATTGTGAAAACACCAACTTATCAAAACTTACCCAAAAGGAAATGTTTGCATAACTAGGAACAACTCCGCTGTAATTGCAGTGTGCAATTCTAAGGTTGCATTACTTTGCTCCCACAAGAAAAGCAAATAATAAGTTTCAGTATTTGAGTGTATTGGTTCATGGTCTACTACCCTACGTGCTCTTATAGGTCCGCTCTTCCTGGTAACCTTATGAATAGTATGACATCCCTAATGTTTGTCGATTCCAATATGAATAGAATTATCCGTTCAAAGCCCAAACCAAATCATAATGTGTGATGGTCTCATATCACCGCAGGTCAAGATACAATTTGTACGGATCCAGGGCAATAGAATCATCGGTTCAAAGCCCAATACCATTCGTAGCGGATCCAGGGCAGTAGAATCATCCGTTCAAAGCCTAGACCCAATCCACAATGTTTGACAGTCCCATATTGCCGCAGGTAAAGATGCATTCTTATGGATTCAATCCCATATCGCCGTAGGTCAAGATACCATTTGTGTAGATCCAAGAGCAATCCCATCTCAAGTATCTTGATAAAAAATGCAATTTAAAGCCATTAGTTGACCTAATTTTATTACCGACTAGGACTGAAGAAACTATAACATATATGGGTAAAATGACAAGGAGATATGCCTATCACCAATATTTGCTCAGCACTTGGATCGTAGAGAGAGAAAGTATTTGGAGAGAAACTCTTGGAAGAGAATAAGTTGTTGAAGAAAAAAAAAATGTTTCCAGAAAATAAAGAAATAATTAACATATTCAAGATAATTACATGTTTACAAGATACTGTCTTCAATTCATCCTATTTCGTCATATCCAAGATGTGATATGGTTCCGAAGGATGAATTGTATGTGAGAGTTCCCACAAGATTTTCATTCCGAAGGATGAACTGTATGTGAGAGTTCCCCAAGATTTCATTCTTGAACAAAATACAAATTTTGATTTATTTCATATGTTCCATGATCGGAACAAAGGACAAACGTTACACCACGATTTTGTATTAGACGAGATTTCAAGAAATGGAAAATATTTTCACTCTATGAATAAGTGACTGGATACGGTGTTTCCTAGGGGATTAGTGCTGGATGATATAAATGAGGAGAGAACTCCCCCATTTAATAAGAAGTCTCTTAATGACTGCCGTTGATTCATTCTAAATCTAATGGTCGAGGTTAAAATTTCCCATAATAACATCTCTCTGAATGACAAATCTAATGGTTGAGGTTGCATTTCTCATCTAACAACTCTCTCAATAACTACCATTGATTGACTCTAGATCTAATGGTCAAGGTTTGCATTTCCCTCTAACAACTCTCTAGAACATAGAAATTTACCATTTCACCTGCAAAAAAAAAAAAAACATTCTAGAGGACTCAAGAAAACTCTAGAGTCCAGGCACTTCAAGCCTTGTTATTCTCCCAGGCCACATAGAAATTTACTTAGAATGCAATCAATCTAAATTTTTATAGAATTTAATTTAACTTGCAAATTATCTACATGATTCTATTTTAAGAGTGCAATTCAATTTAAATATGCAATCTATTCTAAATGCAATAATAAATATTTTTGTTAGGGGCCAAGATTAGCCCTTAATTTTTTATGTAATAAACGATTGAATAGAAAGTCAAAATTTAAGCAGCAAAACTTTCTATCCGATGTTCCCTAGTCAACTCAATCGACAAATTATGACCTTGATGGGACATTATTGTGCATCCTGTGATTTATTAGCGAGGCGAGGATACGAATTAGTTGGAGGGCTTTTTACTTGGTAATGGGCTGTCCATTAATTCTTAGCCGACCTTAGCTGTTGCAAAATTGGTCCGAAAGGAACTCGACAGACACCCAAGACGCTCGAAATCATATGGCTGAAAATCAATGTGTTGGCACATGGAGTCGTCTCGTACTAAACTAAATTACTCTATAATTTAACGACTAAAGTTTGTCCATTTCTGCGCATCCTTCGCATTTTCTTGGTGCATGTCACGGGTGAGAGCTCACTCCTACCTACTTCGAACTGGGACAAAATTATATATGTGAAATATACAATTTGTCAAAATCAAATTTTCTTTTTGTTTTTTTTTCTCTGACTTAACAGTTCTTTTAATAATTAATTTTCTCAAATATATCAATTCTTTGAATTCCAATGAGCCTTCAAATAATCTATTTCTCTGATTGAGAGTAAATATATAAGTGAAGGAACGAGACTTTCATATATTTTATTTTTCCCCCTTTGATCCCAATTTTGCCTTTGAATTTCAGCTCTTCCCATCTAGTTTGGAAAACTTTGCATTGCGCTCAGTGAGTGCTCTATTATACTCGTTTTAAACAGCTTTTTTTTTTTTTTCAGCATTAGTAAGGGAGAAAACCTTCAAACAAGAGGTCTCGGACATGAAATAGCTGGTACTTGCGCGATTTCCTTGTACATGACATGGAGATTTTTTTTTTCGAAATAAAGTTGCATTTCATTCATCCGAGATCAAGATTACAATCTCTAGAAATGAAGATTCGCAGCAGATTAAATCTCAAGGTGGTTGGGGAAAATTGACAAGCCAATTAGTTGGAAGCATTTCCTCCTTTTGTTCCTTGGCGATCCAATCAGTCACCCCTGTTGGCTTCCCAAGCAATAAAATGCACCTGGACATCTTCAAGTAGGCCCATCATTGCTCGGCAATCCTCAATCAAGTGTCGAATAGCCCATGGGCTTTTCTCGGTTCATTTAGACAAGATAGCAGAAGAGTGCAATCTGATTGTACTTGCACTGGCTTAGTTCAAAGAGGTTGAACTGCTTCCATCCACCCAACTCTTTCTATCCTCCAGCGGATTTGATAATGCCTTCTTCAAAGCAAGGGTTTTTGCACTCCATGGCTGAAAGGGTTCGAACAGAACAAGCGAGCCAGCAAAAATGACTCCTTCTTCATCTCAACAGCCATCGTCTCTTCAGATTCACCATCAAGCTAAGATGCATCCACGTTCACTTTCAAGCAACCATGTTCGGGTAGACCAACGCATAGGTAAAGATTTGGTTTTTTTTTACTTTTTTATACCTTCTACTAGAGCCCGAAGTCGGAAATAACTCTTCTGATCGACTCCACATTTTCGATTATTGTCTCCGCTCTTGGGTGATGGCAACCAAAGATTAACTATTTCCTGCTTCAGATGGGTCCACAGCACGTTCGCCACTAGCTCTAGGGTTGGTAGGGTTGGATCTGAGTTTAGGTAGAGTCTAGCCACTTGTCTATTCTTTGGATGCTCTCCGCAGTTTGATTACCATGCTCAACCTCGAGTCTGACCAACTGGTTCTGTCCACTTGCACAGTAACAGGGTGTGTTCGACCGTCTCGGGGGCTTCGCAGCAATTGGATATAGAGGGTCAGGTAACATCTTTTTCCTGAATAAGTTTTTGTCATAGGGATTGCATTTTGGCATAGACTCCAATAAAGTTTTTTGATTTTCGGGGGGTTAGTAGTGGCCAGATAGCATACCATAGTTTACGAGGGCTGATAATGATGTTGATGCTTGTGATGGTTTGGGGTTGTTGTGCTGTTGTGACTATGTATTGACAACCACTTTTGACTAAGTATTCCCATGACATGACATGGAGATTAGACACCAAATACAACTATAATTTCTCACATTTGATTAATCACTATTAGTTCAATGATTTTATGATGGGATTTAATCCTAGCTGTTCTAAATTTGCGTAGCTAGAGAAACTAATACCTCAATTCTATTCTGAAAAATAATACAAAAGCTATCGACTTTCGAGAAAGAAAAGAAAAAAAAAAAGAGTAGTTTTTAAAGTAAACTCGTAAGGTAGCTCTAACAATTCCAATGAATAGTGACAAATGAGCTGATAATATGAAAATAAATAGTGCAAAGTAGGTAAATGAATTTGTTATCCACAAACATATTTAAAGGCTAAAATCAACTGGAAAAATGTTTGGTATTAGATCGCAATAAGGTATTCGGGATCAATTTGAGGGTTCAGTATTACGATCATCAGAAAATTTGAGCAAAATGGTATGAAGTATCTATTAAAACGCACGCGATCATGACTCTTTTTTTTTATTTTATTTTTGCTCCCTGATTGCCACATGAGTCCTATTTACCCTAATTGTCGCTAAATCCCAAAAAAACATCAACATCGCACATAAAAGTTAAGATGATTAGTGCTCAACGTAGCTTTTTAAAAATCAGGATGACATATTATGGAGATTGCATTGGAAATTGAGACCCGATTGACACATCCGGTGAGTTAGTCAAAGATTAATTAGCCAAAGTCCATATGTTGACCATGGGATCGGAGTTGGGGTTGCCCAATTAGTAAATCAAGGCTCGTTTGCCTGGATGCCACGTCATTGAGACTACTTGGAGATCCAATAAATAAAAAAGAAATGAAAAATGAAAAGAGAAATTCCTGCTTACGAGCGTCCAGCGTCGACACTGTCTCACGGTTCTCCGCTCCCCCATCACCCGTCCTTTTCGACAGAAACAATAAACAAAAGGCACTTCCTTTGGTTGAACTCTTTTTTCTTTGTTTGAATGTCATTGTCGTTATTTTGTTAAAAATTGGATTTCTTTTCTTATACCCAAATGGCTATTCTGGTACAAATCTGAGTCTTGAATGAAGCCCCATTGCTGCCCAAAGAAAGAAAAAGAAAAAGAAGTAAACCTCCATTCTTCGGCCAAAAAAAAAAGAAAAACTTAGTGTATGAAATTCTTCATCACGACCCTTTCTAGGGTTCACGAGAGGAGATGACGGTGTTTCTTTCGCCACTTACTTCTCTCTTTTCCCTTGCACTTGTATCATGCGAGCTCAGAGTGATCATACATCATTTTCCACCGGGCACGGAGATTGCTCGGATTTAGTTTCCCAAAAACGACATCCAAGAAAGGTGTGTTAACAAGTACATCTCTACATACACACGACCAAAGAAAATTAACGAGTACATCTCATTAACAAGAAAATTGGGAGCATTGATAGGGTAGGACGCATGATGCATCATAAAGCCTCCTCAAGCCGGATCTGAATCCAAACCATCACAAGAGCCTCCTCAAATGTCATAATTTTTTTTATTCCCTTAGGTTGAGTTGATTAGAATTCAGGTGTCATCTCGTCTTTGAAATGAACTTCTACCGAGCTTCCTTTCAAAGAGGGGCAGCCGTTGACACCTGATTTTTAATCATATTTTCTCTTTAAAAAATAAAAAATTCATAAAAATTCATAAAATTAAAAAAATCAAATTGGGGGCCTTGGCCAAGCTTAGGGAACCAATTTTGACCAAAAAATAATTTTTCATATTTTCAGCATTTTTCAGCATTTTTATTTTCGAAAATTTATAGAAAATAAAAAAAAATAAGAAAATGAAAAAAAAAAATCAACTTTAGAAGCCTTGGCCAGCCTAGGGAACCATCTTTGAATAAAAATAATTTTTCAATATTTTTCTTATTTTTTAATATTTTTCGAAAATACAAAAATACTTAAAATTCGGGAAAAATAACATTTGAGGCCACAAAAATACATAAAAATAGTCAAATATTTTTATTAAAATCCTTTTTCATGTTGGCCATCCCAAATTTGAAAAATTCAATTCGAGGTCATGTATTCCTTCACGAGCATAATCTCGAATCGGGCCTAAAAAATTCAATTTGAGTCAATTTATTTTTATTTTTCACTTTAGGAATTGTGACATTGTTCTCTAATAGTCTAAATTTTCATCTTGGCTCAATTATACCCAGAATGACTCAATTTTTGCAAGGGCTTAATTGAATTTTGCATTATTTTCAACGGTAAGAAATGAGCTTAAATTTGACAAGCGATTAAACTAGATATGCGATGAATTTCGACAAAGTATAGGGAGGTGTGTCGAAAATTGTGAGGAGATTTGGACTTAAAGAAATAATTCTCCAGGGACTGAATTGTAAATACTTAAAAATCTCAGGGACTAGAGTGCAAATACCTAACACTTGAGAGATTATTTTGGAAATAACAAAAGAAGAGTTAGTTGAGAAATTAGAATAGAGGAGGGAGGATGGAGAAAAGAGATGGAGAAGAAAAAGGAAGATGAGATAAAGAAGAGTTAGTGGAAAAATTAGAATGGGAGAAAGATAGTGGGTTATAAAAGGAGGAAGAAGTAAGCCTGGAAGATGGGATTTTTTGGAGAGAAAATTTAAAATATTTGAGAGGGTTTTGGGAGATTGAAGAAAAATTAGAAAAAAAAGGGAAGAGAATTCTTTTCCAAAGAAAGTCTTGCAAATGGTGAGAGTTTAAATCTAGGCGTTACCATCACCAATTTTCTCTACCGATCAACACAAGTTACGAGTTCATCCCTGTCGTTCGAGCCGCAATCTTAATCCATAAGGTGACACGAGGTCCGAATTCGGCAGTCAAATCCTTCAAATCAGGTAACGATCCTAACCATTAAAATCTTCAAGAATGTCTTTACCTCAATTGATTGATTTAAATTTCAATTATGCCGTGTCATATTCACATGTCGTATTCGTATTGCAATTTTCTGTATTTTTTGCTTAAAAGATCCGAATCCCAAATTGCGGCAGATTCTGCCCCATACTTGGTGGTGTAAGATCTCTTGTACTTTACTTTTTGCAATTTAATTTCTGCCACCATTAAACCCCAGAATGGGAAAGCTGACCCCCCATTGGAGGTTCTTTTATTTACTGCCATTTACTTTCTGCAATTTAATTTCTGCACCATTAAACCCTACAAAGAGAAGGAAGGCCAAGCCGTGGCCGAGCCAACTATTGGAGGTTCTTTATTTATTGCTTTTTATTTCTTGCAAATTAATTTCCGTATCATCAACCTTAGAATGGGAATGCTGACCCACTCGTTGGAGGTTCTTTATTTACTGCATTTACTTCCTGCAATTTAATTTTTTACCATCAAACCCTAAAATGGAAGGCCAAGCCAAGGCCGGCCACCCATTTGAGGTTCTTTATTTATTGCCTTTTACTTTGCAATTTAATTTCTGCACCATCAAACCCCAGAAAGGGAAGGCCAAACCAAGGCCGAGCCACCCATTGAAGGTTCTTTATTTATTGCCCTTTACTTCCTACAATTTAATTTCCGCACCATCAAACCCCACAATGGGTTGGCCGAGCCACCCATTAGAGGTCCTTTATTTACTGTCCTTTACTTTCTGTAGTTTAATTTCTACATCATCAAACCACAGAATGAGTAGGCCGAGCCACCTGCTGGAGGTTGTAACATTACACAAAAGTCGTTAGCTCACTTTCTTTTTTGGCTTCAGGGAATTTTTAATACTTTGAAAATACCAAAAAAAGTCATTCACATGCATTCCATCTAAAAAGTGAAAATACAAAAAGAAAATACCCCACTAGAGCCTTAGGAGTAAACCAAGCATGAGTTGCCAAAATTAGGATATCTGTGGAATTAAGGTATCGAAAGGGCATCAGTTTTAATTAACTGGTGTAACCAAGTATCTGAACTCATAATCTTTGGTTCATAGAAATAATTTAGTTCTCCTGCTAATTTACTTAGGTTTCTAATCGATCTACCAAAAATGATTAGTGGCAAATCCAAATCTAAAATCATTCAAACAAAAATCAAAGTTGCGATTCGGTAGGGCTTGGGAGGGTCCGTATTAGGTTAGTCAATTTAATTAACCTGATAATTCGTTAACTTGGAAATTTTCCACCGATTGAAAATCATTCGGGTCGCGACAATGTTTCCACCATTGCTATTGTTGCATTACAGCATGAAAAAATGCTTCAAACATGGTCATTTCTTGTTATTTTGTTTTTTGAAGCGCTTTTAATAAGCCATTAGTTTTCTCTTCAGCTCATTTCCGTACTCTTCAACACTTTCAAGAAGAAGGGACTTGATAGGCAAAATTCATTGCCCACCCGCAGGATCCACATTTAAGTGATGTCAGTCTACTTCCAATAGAGATGTCGGAGCATCGTGAGGAAGAGAGATTACAGATTCTTGTCATTATCAGAACTTACAATTTAACCATTTTTTCTTTAAATAACCGACAAGAATATTCCTAAACAATGCATGTTCTCGCTCCCTCTTTCCACCCTCACTAGTGATAATTCTCACATCACTGGAAGTCTCAGGCAAGAAGCCTAGTACGGACAAGTGCATGAGGAGCCACTTTTGGTTTGCAAACATGATAGAATGTACACCTACACATCATTGTAAAAAAGGCTAGAGTTATTTCATTTTCCTTTTTATTTCCAGTTATGGCACATCACAGAGCCATTTGGTTATCATCATAGCCTTCCTGCTTTTGTTTTAATCTTGGGGTTCCAGTTTTCATAGTATTACCAATATGAGGTGTCATTGAGGGGCATTCTCTAAGGAGGGAAGCAGAGGATGTTTTTCTTTGTGTACTACGAAAAAGGAATATTAAACTAAAGTCAGTTCCCTATTTGTCAGCTCTAGTCGTAGTTGGTCTACTGTTTCCTTTTCCTTTCAGAGAAGCGAAGCCACTGTGTTGGTGTTCCCAAAAGGATATTTTTCTTTACTGACTGCAGGAACTTAGTTCCAATTCTATAGCGGGAAGTCTTCGATCTGGGCTCGGTCAAAAATCTCTTGTACAACTGTAATCTCATGGGGTATGAAAGCCATCCTGCTGTTTATTTCGTTGGGGAATTAGATTCCTTTTAATGTATGGGGTGTTTCAATTCTATGTGTCTGCCTGATATTTCTGCTTCTTTTTTGCAAATAAACGGTTAAAAGTTTAGGGTAGGGCCCCTGTTCCTTGTTGCATATGGCGTAGATACTGTTGGTAGTCTTTTCATAATTGGTGATTGTATCTTCCCTGGAAATGCAGGTATAATGTTGAATTAGGTAACCTTAACAAAATTTTAACAAAAATTTTAACTGGAAACAGAAAAAGTTGGTCTAAATATAATATAATGTTAAATTAGGTACAATACTCAGCGGCAGCTATCTAAATAGTGTGTCTCCCGTGGAATGTCCCTAACATTGGACAAAAATTGACTTATTAGTATGTGGAACTTCTTAAAACTCTGTCATCTGAAGGTTTGATTGAGTCAACCCCCTATTCAGGTCATAAAAACACTCAGAGTGCCCTTGTGATTTTATTTGAGTACATCAACTATATCCTTTTGATCTTTCCCTTTCTGTGGGTTTGGGCTTGCATAAGACCCAAAGGTCAGCAATGCAATGGCTATTTAATATGTTGTGAGCCTACTTCTGTAGCATTGAGGCCTCATTCCTCACCATTTCTTCTTTGTGGTTTTCTTTTCGGTTTTAGGTAATCCTCATGAACATTCTTTCTTCCTTGGTATCATTCCTTTTTATAAGTGTGCATGTCTACTATGCATCTTCAAAAGCAGCTCGCACTGCAAAGACTGTTTAGCATACGTACTTATCTTCTGTTAATTGCATTTTGCAGGGACTTATCTAATATTCAGTTTGTGGGTTCCACTCCAGATAGTCTAGCAGCTTCAAATCTGCAGCTTCTGTAAGTGTTTTCCCTTTGTTTAGTCCTGGTAAAGTCAAGCATTGTGTTTGTATTTAGAATATGAAGGGTAGATGCAACAATGCTAATTAGCATATGAAAAATGATAGATGTTGTAATCTACCTAGTGGTACGGAATGAGTAGTGTTCATGTAGGCCCAGCAGGAGTACCATGGATGCACTTTTCTTTCCTCTTTATGCCTATCTGAAATGACAAATGACTTTAGTTAATTCAAATGTATCGTCCTATTCTCCATATGGTGAAAAGGTATGACTTAGTTGTTGAAGTTGAATGAGTAGAGATAGACTCAGCAACACAATAGATAACGGGTGTTCTTAGAAATCATGCGCTCAGGAGTACCAAATTTGGAGTAAAGCACACGGCCTAAATTGTTTCTGCAAGGACACTGACATTTTTATCATCTCTAGAGGAAAATACACTTACACGTGGTTGATTAGTTTTCTCCAAAGCACGGGATACAATGCCCTTAATTCTGTGCATCCTTGCCATTGCTCTTGACTAGTGCTTGAAATTTGTTATGTTGTGTTGGAGATGTTATTGAAGCAAGCGGAAGATTTTAAGATTCTGTTAGTGCCTAGTCACATTTCTTTCTTTTCTTTTATGTTCCAGATTATTACATGGTAATCAATTGGAGGGAAGAGCGCCGGAAGAAGTCGACTCAATTGGTGTTCATGGTGGAGAAATAGAGTACGTTAACTTGAAAATTATTTTTCGCCCACTCTGTTGTTATTATTTCTTTCCACTAAGTCCTCTTCGGAAAAAAAAAAATTAGATTCCATTGCTCAACAAATAGATTGCTATACCTGAAGTTTCGTAACAAATTTCTTGAGTCATGATCCGTTTTCTGGGTCTGGCACAATGTATTATGTATTATATCCGTAGTTTTCTGAATTTTGCATCCTTTATGCCTTTGTGTATTGTTCAGTAGTATACTATCCTGCTTTATAAGTTGGATAGCTCTCTAACCTTATTTGTTCATTTCGGGCTCTCGATGAAGCGTAAGCGGACCATAGATATTCAGAATCCATTTATTCATGGAAAAAAAATACTCCTAATGATAATCTTTTTATATTTCTTCAAATACCATGTGCACCTTAACAATTGAGAAAGGCTTTATTAGAAAACTATGTAAGACAACATATAAATCAAGATATGTTGATTGCCCATAGCTCTCAAGATTATGCGTATATCTTGATTGATATGTTTTTTTTATCATAATTATCAAAATATCTCCAATATAAGCTATTATCCTACATAATCATGAATTATTGCTAACATCCTCCTCAAATTCAAAGTGACTAGAAGATGTGAACTTGAGTTTGAATACAATCCGAATAGAGTACAGAACAAATCTTGATTGCGATGATATCAGATAGTGAAAGTGGTCAAAACCAGCACTGAACAACATCGAGCATGATGGATCAACGCTTCTGTTGATGTCGAGATTTTAATATGCTAATTATCTAATGGTGGCGGGGTCAACTTATCGAAATGACACACGAAACATCAAGAATCATAGGGGAAATAACAAGCGATCGATTCAGCTAGCTTGCGAAATAGTAATGCATGATGCGGCCTATATGGTTGGCTTGAAAAATAGTTATTGAGCGATGTGACTTGTGCAGCTGGCATCGAAAGAAGAATCACCTCCGTTAAAATTTGCATGGCAAGGCGATGTGTCGCCCGATATTGTAACATGACCACCGTGGTGCTTACTCAAATAGGAATGAAGTATTCTTGTGATTATTGTCTAGAGACAAGGATGGATTTATTTTGCTATGAATTGCATGCGGTGCACCAGGGTTGCCTCATAAAATGAGGCTCTGATCCCAAATTGAGAAATATAATGCGGAAGAGACAAATATTGAAATTGTACATTTCAATATATTTTTAACAAGAATACGCGAGGCCTTTTATAGGCCTTATTAGAAAAACTATGCAAGACAACGTATCATCAAGATATACACATGTCTTGAGAGATACGAATAATCAACAAAAATATCTTTAATATAAATAATTATCCTACATAATTTTTAATTATTGTTAAACATTAAATATAGCTTCTCAATGATAGCCTTGATCGAATGTGCAAGATAAGTGGGAAATGGGACGCACAATGACCAATTCAAAAAGATCACTCTCTCGTCTAACGATGCTTAATGGCTGCAGTGAGAATTTAGGGGCAAAAAATGTTTTCATTATGGCTAAGTAATTATTGCGAACAAAAATAATATTTTTTGTTTATTTATTTTTATTAATATACAAATCATCGTGTTTTGAGAAATGATAAATTTTTTAAATTATATATTTTCGTGAGTGGATAGGGAATAGGCAGAGAAAACCTGTAGTGTAGGCCACTGGGACAGGTTTGCAGATTGCAAGAGGAAAAGGTCAAAAAAGAAACGAAGCTTTCCGGAATTGCGGGGGGCCACCACACTTCTTTTTAGGCGATGCGACACCAACATTCTTTCCTTTCTTCAAGTGGGTCCCCATATTTTGTTTTTGGGAAATCAAATCGTCCCTTAGATATGAACTCTAAATTATTATTTTCTTAAATAAAGATCTAAAGTGTTATTTATTTTAAATAAAAACATAAAATACCATTATTATTTCAAATAAATAATTAAAGTAACCATAGCTATTTTAAATAAGGATATGATCTCGTCGATCGACCAGCTAAATATTTTGATATATCAAGAGTATTTTTATCAAAATATATTTTAACCTAATTTTTAATTAAATTAAAATTTAATATTAAAGAAACTAAAAAAGTAAAAAAGAAAAAGAAAAATATAGGTGGGAGGATAGCCCTCTGGCCTGCCTTTGTTTCCCTTTTTTTTTCACTTTTATTGTTTTAATTTTTAAAATCTAAAAAAAAGAAAAAAATAAGAAAATAAAAAAATATGAATCGCCAAAATACCCCTACTAGTTGGTGAGTCGGGTCTTTTTTAAGATTAACAAGGTCACTTCCGTCCCTTAATTGAAAAAACGTCCACTTCATACCTTTATTCAAAATAATAAGAGCACTTCGAATCTTTATTTTAAATAAGATTAATTTTAAATTTTTATTTGAAAAATTGTGGTACTTTGAGTTTTTTTTGAAATTTTAGCCATTGCTTTTCAAAAGTTTTAGTATAATCCCGTCTCCCATTGAGATGATGGATTTTGTGGACACAAACTTAACGACATTGAATAATTACTTGCGTGTCCTCACGTAATTTTGTTTTGCCTGACGTGAAGTCTCTCTCCCTTCCTGCTCTCTCCTAGAGACCACGTTGATAGTTCGCTTTGAGCTCACAGCCAAGGCTACTTGGGCTTCGTGCTCGTGGCCATGGTCATTCTATCTCTTCTATCTTGTCATCCATGCCTACCTTATCTTTTCTCACTTGCGAACATGACGGCTTGAGACACCCACCGATTCTAGTTTAGAGGAATCAGGAACTGAATGGTTCTATAGTGATTCGTTGATATGAGCCAATTCGTTTCTAACTGCTTAGAACCGAATTGGCTCATATCAACGAATCACTATAGAACCATTTCAGTTCCTGATTCCTCTAAACTAGAATCGGTGGGTGTCTCAAGCCGTCATGTTCGCAAGTGAGAAAAGATAAGGTAGGCATGGATGACAAGATAGAAGAGATAGAATGACCATGGCCACGAGCACGAAGCCCAAGTAGCCTTGGCTGTGAGCTCAAAGCGAACTATCAACGTGGTCTCTAGGAGAGAGCAGGAAGGGAGAGAGACTTCACGTCAGGCAAAACAAAATTACGTGAGGACACGCAAGTAATTATTCAATGTCGTTAAGTTTGTGTCCACAAAATCCATCATCTCAATGGAGACGGGATTATACTAAAACTTTTGAAAAGCAATGGCTAAATTTCAAAAAAAACTCAAAGTACCACAATTTTTTCAAATAAAAATTTAAAATTAATCTTATTTAAATAAAGATTCGAAGTGCTCTTATTATTTTGAATAAAGGTATGAAGTGGACGTTTTTTCAATTAAGGGACGGAAGTGACCTTGTTAATCTTAAAAAAGACCCGACTCACCAACTAGTAGGGTATTTTGGCGATTCATATTTTTTTATTTTCTTATTTTTTTCTTTTTTTTAGATTTTAAAAATTAAAACAATAAAAGTGAAAAAAAAAGGGAAACAAGGCAGGCCAGAGGGCTATCCTCCACCTATATTTTCTTTTTCTTTTTTACTTTTTTAGTTTCTTTAATATTAAATTTTAATTTAATTAAAAATTAGGTTAAAATTATATTTTTGATAAAAATACTCTTGATATATCAAAATATTTAGCTGGTCGATCGACGAGATCATATCCTTATTTAAAATAGCTATGGTTACTTTAATTATTTATTTGAAATAATAATGGTATTTTATGTTTTTATTTAAAATAAATAACACTTTAGATCTTTATTTAAGAAAATAATAATTTAGAGTTCATATCTAAGGGACGATTTTGATTTCCCAAAACAAAATATGGGGACCCACTTGAAGAAAGGAAAGAATGTTGGTGTCGCATCGCCTAAAAAGAAGTGTGGTGGCCCCCCGCAATTCCGGAAAGCTTCGTTTCTTTTTTGACCTTTTCCTCTTGCAATCTGCAAACCTGTCCCAGTGGCCTACACTACAGGTTTTCTCTGCCTATTCCCTATCCACTCACGAAAATATATAATTTAAAAAATTTATCATTTCTCAAAACACGATGATTTGTATTATTAATAAAAAAAATAAACAAAAAATATTATTTTTGTTCGCAATAATTACTTAGCCATAATGAAAACATTTTTTGCCCCTAAATTCTCACTGCAGCCATTAAGCATCGTTAGACGAGAGAGTGATCTTTTTTGAATTGGTCATTGTGCGTCCCATTTCCCACTTATCTTGCACATTCGATCAAGGCTATCATTGAGAAGCTATATTTAATGTTTAACAATAATTAAAAATTATGTAGGATAATTATTTATATTAAATATATTTTTGTTGATTATTCGTATCTCTCAAGACATGTGTATATCTTGATGATACGTGTCTTGCATAGTTTTTTCTAATAAGGCCTATAAAAGGCCTCGCGTATTCTTGTTAAAAATATATTGAAATGTACAATTTCAATATTTGTCTCTTCCGCATTATATTTCTCAATTTGGGATCAGAGCCTCATTTTATGAGGCAACCTGGTGCACCGCATGCAATTCATAGCAAAATAAATCCATCCTTGTCTCTAGACAATAATCACAAGAATACTTCATTCCTATTTGAGTAAGCACCACGGTGGTCATGTTACAATATCGGGCGACACATCGCCTTGCCATGCAAATTTTAACGGAGGTGATTCTTCTTTCGATGCCAGCTGCACAAGTCACATCGCTCAATAACTATTTTTCAAGCCAACCATATAGGCCGCATCATGCATTACTATTTCGCAGCTAGCTGAATCGATCGCTTGTTATTTCCCCTATGATTCTTGATGTTTCGTGTGTCATTTCGATAAGTTGACCCCGCCACCATTAGATAATTAGCATATTAAAATCTCGACATCAACAGAAGCGTTGATCCATCATGCTCGATGTTGTTCAGTGCTGGTTTTGACCACTTTCACTATCTGATATCATCGCAATCAAGATTTGTTCTGTACTCTATTCGGATTGTATTCAAACTCAAGTTCACATCTTCTAGTCACTTTGAATTTGAGGAGGATGTTAGCAATAATTCATGATTATGTAGGATAATAGCTTATATTGGAGATATTTTGATAATTATGATAAAAAAAAACATATCATCAGATATACGCATAATCTTGAGAGCTATGGGCAATCAACATATCTTGATTTATATGTTGTCTTACATAGTTTTCTAATAAAGCCTTTCTCAATTGTTAAGGTGCACATGGTATTTGAAGAAATATAAAAGATTATCATTAGGAGTATTTTTTTCCATGAATAAATGGATTCTGAATATCTATGGTCCGCTTACGCTTCATCGAGAGCCCGAAATGACAAATAAGGTTAGAGAGCTATCCAACTTATAAAGCAGGATAGTATACTACTGAACAATACACAAAGGCATAAAGGATGCAAAATTCAGAAAACTACGGATATAATACATAATACATTGTGCCAGACCCAGAAAACGGATCATGACTCAAGAAATTTGTTACGAAACTTCAGGTATAGCAATCTATTTGTTGAGCAATGGAATCTAATTTTTTTTTTTCCGAAGAGGACTTAGTGGAAAGAAATAATAACAACAGAGTGGGCGAAAAATAATTTTCAAGTTAACGTACTCTATTTCTCCACCATGAACACCAATTGAGTCGACTTCTTCCGGCGCTCTTCCCTCCAATTGATTACCATGTAATAATCTGGAACATAAAAGAAAAGAAAGAAATGTGACTAGGCACTAACAGAATCTTAAAATCTTCCGCTTGCTTCAATAACATCTCCAACACAACATAACAAATTCAAGCACTAGTCAAGAGCAATGGCAAGGATGCACAGAATTAAGGGCATTGTATCCCGTGCTTTGGAGAAAACTAATCAACCACGTGTAAGTGTATTTTCCTCTAGAGATGATAAAAATGTCAGTGTCCTTGCAGAAACAATTTAGGCCGTGTGCTTTACTCCAAATTTGGTACTCCTGAGCGCATGATTTCTAAGAACACCCGTTATCTATTGTGTTGCTGAGTCTATCTCTACTCATTCAACTTCAACAACTAAGTCATACCTTTTCACCATATGGAGAATAGGACGATACATTTGAATTAACTAAAGTCATTTGTCATTTCAGATAGGCATAAAGAGGAAAGAAAAGTGCATCCATGGTACTCCTGCTGGGCCTACTGAACACTACTCATTCCGTACCACTAGGTAGATTACAACATCTATCATTTTTCATATGCTAATTAGCATTGTTGCATCTACCCTTCATATTCTAAATACAAACACAATGCTTGACTTTTACCAGGACTAAACAAAGGGAAAACACTTACAGAAGCTGCAGATTTGAAGCTGCTAGACTATCTGGAGTGGAACCCACAAACTGAATATTAGATAAGTCCCTGCAAAATGCAATTAACAGAAGATAAGTACGTATGCTAAACAGTCTTTGCAGTGCGAGCTGCTTTTGAAGATGCATAGTAGACATGCACACTTATAAAAGGAATGATACCAAGGAAGAAAGAATGTTCATGAGGATTACCTAAAACCGAAAAGAAACCACAAAAGAAGAAATGGTGAGGAATGAGGCCTCAATGCTACAGAAGTAGGCTCACAACATATTAAATAGCCATTGCATTGCTGACCTTTGGGTCTTATGCAAGCCCAAACCACAGAAAGGGAAAGATCAAAAGGATATAGTTGATGTACTCAAAATAAAATCACAAGGGCACTCTGAGTGTTTTTATGACCTGAATAGGGGGTTGACTCAATCAAACCTTCAGATGACAGAGTTTTAAGAAGTTCCACATACTAATAAGTCAATTTTTGTCCAATGTTAGGGACATTCCACGGGAGACACACTATTTAGATAGCTGCCGCTGAGTATTGTACCTAATTTAACATTATATTATATTTAGACCAACTTTTTCTGTTTCCAGTTACATTTTTTTAAAATTTTGTTAAGGTTACCTAATTCAACATTATACCTGCATTTCCAGGGAAGATACAATCACCAATTATGAAAAGACTACCAACAGTATCTACGCCATATGCAACAAGGAACAGGGGCCCTACCCTAAACTTTTAACCGTTTATTGGCAAAAAAGAAGCAGAAATATCAGGCAGACACATAGAATTGAAAACACCCAATACATTAAAAGGAATCTAATTCCCCAACGAAATAAACAGCAGGATGGCTTTCATACCCCATGAGATTACAGTTGTACAAGAGATTTTTGACCGAGCCCAGATCGAAGACTTCCCGCTATAGAATGTGAACTTAAGTTCCTGCAGTCAGTAAGAAAAATATCCTTTTGGGAACACCAACACAGTGGCTTCGCTTCTCTGAAAGGAAAAGGAACAGTAGACCAACTACGCTAGAGCTGACAAATAGGGAACTACTTTAGTTTAATATTCCTTTTTTTCGTAGTTACGCAGAAAAACATCCTCTGCTTCCCTCCTTAGAGAATGCCCCTCAATGACACCTCATATTGGTAATACTATGAAAACTGGAACCCCAAGATTAAAACAAAAGCAGGAAGGCTATGATGATAACCAAATGGCTCTGTGGATGTGCCATAACTGGAAATAAAAAGGAAAATGAAATAACTCTAGCCTTTTTTACAATGATGTGTAGTGTACATTCTATCATGTTTGCAAACCAAAAGTGCTCCTCATGCACTTGTCCGTACTAGCTTCTTGCCTGAGACTTCCAGTGATGTGAGAATTATCACTAGTGAGGTGGAAAGAGGGAGCGAGAACATGCATTGTTAGAATATTCTTGGTCGGTTATTTAAAGAAAAAATGGTTAAATTGTAAGTTCTGATAATGACAAGAATCTGTAATCTCTCTTCCTCACGATGCTCCGACATCTCTATTGGAAGTAGACTGACATCACTTAAATGTGGATCCTGCGGGTGGGCAATGAATTTTGCCTATCAAGTCCCTTCTTCTTGAAAGTGTTGAAGAGTACGGAAATGAGCTGAAGAGAACTAATGGCTTATTAAAAGCGCTTCAAAAACAAAATAACAAGAAATGACCATGTTTTGAAGCATTTTTTCATGCTGTAAGCAACAATAGCAATGGTGGAAACATTGTCGCGACCCGAATGATTTTTCAATCGGTGGAAAATTTCCAAGTTAACGAATTATCAGGTTAATTAAATTGACTACCTAATACGGACCCTCCAAGCCCTACCGAATCGCAACTTTGATTTTTGTTTGAATGATTTTAGAATTTGGATTTGCCACTAATCATTTTTGGTAGATCGATTAGAAACCTAAGTAAATTAGCAGGAGAACTAAATTATTTCTATGAACCAAAGATTATGAGTTCAGATACTTGGTTACACCAGTTAATTTAAAACTGATGCCTTTCGATACCTTAATTCCACAGATATCCTAATTTTGGCAACTCATGCTTGGTTTACTCCTAAGGCTCTAGTGGGGTATTTTCTTTTTGTATTTTCACTTTTTAGATGGAATGCATGTGAATGACTTTTTTTGGGTATTTTCAAAGTATTAAAAATTCCCTGAAGCCAAAAGAAAGTGAGCTAACGACTTTTGTGTAATGTTTACAACCTCCAGCAGGTGGCTCGGCTACTCATTCTGTGGTTTGATGATGTAGAAATTAAACTACAGAAAGTAAAGGACAGTAAATAAAGGACCTCTAATGGGTGGCTCGGCCAACCCATGTGTGGGGTTTGATGGTGCGGAATTAAATTGTAGGGTAAAGGGGCAATAAATAAAGAACCTTCAATGGGTTGCTCGGCCTTGGTTTGGCCTTCCTTTCTGGGGTTTTTGGTGCAGAAATTAACTTT
>JAGVVM010006039.1:0-14381 GCA_019149425.1 Psidium friedrichsthalianum
CCTTTTTTCTTCTTTTTTCTTTTTTTTCTTCTTTTTTTTCTTTCCCTCCCCCTTCCTTCTTTCTTTCTCCTCTTTCCCTCTTTCTCCTTTCCCCTCCTCCCCTCTTTTCCTTCCTTCCCTTTCCTTTCCTTCCCTTGCCCCCCCTCCTTTTCTCCTCTCTTCTCTTCCCCTCCTTTCCCTTATCCTCCTTCCTTCTTCCCTTCTTCCTCTTTTCTCCTCTTCTCCCCCTCCTCCCTTTTTTTCTCTTTCCCCCTTTCCCCTCTTCCCTCCCCCCCCCCCCCCCCCCCCTCCCCCCCCTCCCGTCCCTTCTCCTCTCTCCCTTCCCCCTAAAGTTCCTCTTCCCTCCTCCTTCCCCCCCCCCCCCCCCCTTTTTTTTTTTTTTTCTTTTCCCTCACCAAACGAACAAAAAAACTCTAAACTTTTTTGCATTGGTACCGATTCAATCAGCTATCAATTTTGGGTAAAAATGCAATAGATTTATGATTTTTTTTTAGTATTTTCCCAACAGAAATTTCTTCCATATTTAGGTCTCACAATTGCAATTAGGGTCGATGGACACTGAAAACTCATTATATGGGCGAAGCCACAATTAAAATGAATTGGTTCGAGTATTTGAAATCAATCTTGAGAGGTGATGGATATGAACCAAGATTCTTAATTATACATATTATCAAATTCTTAGACTAAAGAACTCGAATAGTGACTAGCTAAAGGCACAATGCATCCTTTTCAATCCAAGATAACATGTCCCTCGACTTCTAACTTTATTTTTCCATTTTTCACAACATTTGAAGTTTGATTTCAATGTGCAGGCTTTTTAAGCATAATAAATTTTGACGTGTGCTAGACACTTTTTTAGGACACGCTTCGATTTTTGGATTTCCGAGCTAAATTTTCTCCATATTTATGATTATTGTCTTTTCATATCATACCGCATCGACCATGGCAATTAGTTGAGAAGAACTTTGCATTAAGACAAGAAGGCGATAGTCCACGTTTTATGGTCAGTGGAAATTTAGCCAAAACCTGGGGATTAAAGACAACCTTCCTTGATAGGACACAGGACGGTCTGCACAAATAATCTCCTGCAGTTAAAGGACCGATGACGTCACCGCCATCATAATCGGGACCCGTCATCGTTCCGCTCTTAGCCACGCCAGAAGACCTATGGGTCGGCGATCGATTCCCCTCTCGTGACTCACGCGGTATTAGGGTTGGACGGAAGGCAGGTGAGGTCTCGTCTGTTGAGGTCTGACACAATAAATGAAAAAGTATCAAAAAAATCTTAAAACGATATACTTTTTTCAATTCAGTTCTTAATCATATTACCTTTTATCAATTAAGTTCATCTCAAATCAATTTTGATCGGAAATTGCTTACAACTTGAACATTAGCTATCCTAGTGGCACAACTAACATTGTGTACAATATATAAAAACTATTTTTTTTTATGTTAGTAAATTGTTAATAATTATTTCCTTTTTTGTCTTCCTGTGTTTTCTTTTTTTTTTTCAACTAGCCATCAAGGGGCCTGTCGATGGTTGGCGGAAGTCGCCAGCCTCAGGCCAAGGATGCCAGCCCTGCCGGCTAGTTGAGGGCACTCTAGCAGGCAATAGTGAGGGTCACCAGAGCACTCGCTGGGTGGGCCCCCACCCCCAATGGGCGACCCTCGCTTGCACTGCTAAGGGCAAAAACTTGCCAATATGGCAAATGGCTGCCCTTGCCGGCCCCATGGCAAGGGTGGCCTCACCCGAGTCGACAACCTCCGTTGGTCATTGCCGATCGGTCGATGCGTCGGGCGGTCCCGGCGGAGGTAAAAAAAAAAAGAAAAAGGAAATCTTGAACACAGGGAAAAAAGAATAACAAAAAATTGAAAAAAATATCCATAAATACTATTTAAAAAGGCCCACCATTCAGCTCGGTCAGCCATGTATGATAAATGGGATTCATGCCCAAAATTTTTGGCCAAACATTGATTGGAATGGACGTATGCCAAAATATAACCAAATATTTATAAACTGAATTGACAAAATTTAAAAGATTTAGGACTAAAATTAGCAAAAGTTTTATTTGGAACAATTTCACCAATAAATTTACCCCAACAATTGCTTTCTTTTTTTTTTTTTGCTTCTTTTCGTATGTGCCTTATATTGTTTAGAGGATTGAAAATGCATCAAAATCTGCCTAAACAAACAATGATCGGACACATTGAAGCCAGCCATTCCATACTGTAGAAACCACGGTTGTGGCGCACCAACTATAGCATCACAATATGGAAACCGGGACACATGTGAAGCACTTGTCCCAAACGAGTGTCTCGTGGATGCTATGAGACACTTCCATGTGAATTATAATCTTAGTGACGATCGTGACCGCATAATTACTGAGAAAAACAGGACTTCTCCATTCAGACACTAATCGACAATCATTGCGGAACTGGATTGCACTCACCGACGATTGCATTCAACGAAGTTAATATAATAATTACACCCAATTCATTCACCAATAGATTACTAAGAGTAATTTTCTTTTTGTACAATACTCATGTTTTTAGTGTTGCGCTTAGCTGTCGGGAGTACTGTCAATTAGGGCAGATCCATGCTTACGAAGTTAATTTGGTGGTGTTACAATATGTAGTTTCGATGCAGCAGACAAGGACTGTATTTATATTACAACTTCTCCATTCAATTTAACTCCAAAGTAGCACGAGCTCGCGAAGGGGATAAGAGGGGCTCGGGCTCTCTTGAGCCCCTACAAGTTATAATAAGTAAGTCAAAAAGACTAATTATTAAACTTCTTTTGTGCTAGGATTCGGAACCTTCTGGCTATTTCTAAATTTCATGTGAGGTGTGACCATCCATTTTCACCTCCGCACTTTCTAATTATTATCTTATGAAAAATTAAATTACTTATTGGCTTTTTGTGATTAGATAAATAGGAAGGCATTTGTTTTTTAAATATAATAATTTCCAATTTAAACTAGTAAAGACTCATCATCTTGGTAAAATTCTGGTTTTAACCTAGCGAATACTAATAATTATAAGTTTTGGAGCCTTTGAAAATTAGAGACAACTAATGACATCTTTAGAAAAGGGGGCAAATGAGGGCAGAATGAGATTAGAATACAAAATTCTGGTTTGTATGTCTAGACAAAAAAAAATTCAGGTAGATTTGGACTAAACCTAAAAGTTGTTTGGTAAGTTTGTATTGCATTGAAGTGTTTTAGAAATATATATATATATATTTAAAAATACATAAGAAATAATTTTTCTTAGATTAAGATAAATATGAAAGTGTATTACCAATATAGGTCGGGTCGGGCATGGATCATGAAATTTGCATTACGATTAAATTAGTCATAAACGGATTAATGGGTCAATTTGGGTTGGACGGATCATTTATGACTCAACCCAAATCTAACCCAACGCTCCCATTTGACAAGTCTATTTGTATCTTTGCTCTATCAAGACTTGGCGATAGCTTTTTTGCTTCGTATTATGTTCTGTAATGAGCGTGAGGCTCTTATGATAATGCGTAGAGACTCGTCGATATTGGTCGCCTCTTTACGGTTTGTTTTTCTTTTGTCTATAAACATTTTCTCAAAACATAATATTCTTCTTACTTTTGTCTCTTTCCTCTGCCCTCACTACGTCACCTACACAGTTCTTCCTTCCCTAGTTTTGCTCTCTCTAAACGCTCCAAACATTTTCCCCCATCTTTCTTTCATCAACTCTTTCGTATTTTTTTAATTATTTTTATTTTATTCTTTCTTATTATTTTTTTAAAAAATATTTTTTATTTTCCTCTTATTTTTATTTTATTTTGTTATTTTTCTCTTTTATTTTTCCCTTCTTCTCTAGCCGAGCATCCCTAGCTTGTGGCGAGGTGAAGCCGATGCTATTGCTAGCAATTGGGCCGAAGAAGAAGGGAAAAGGAAAAAAAGAAAAAGAAACAAGAAAAATTAAAATTTATAAATAAAAATAAAATAATTAAAAGGAGTGGATAGATCCTTCAACCAAAAAAAAAAGTCCAATTTTACGTATTGAATGATGAGAAATATTTTTTTTTTATCTCATTTTCAGGTTTCAGCAGAGCCCCGAAAAATATTGTCATTTTCCTAGAAAATGACTTACTAGAAATTTTTTTTGGGGGGAATAGCTCATTTTCTGTTAAACGAAAGAAGCCTTAAATTAAGTGGAAAAATTTACCCAATCAATCATAAATATGTTGTACGGATACCAATTTAGTCCTAAATTTTTAATTTTTTCAATTTAACCCTAAACTTTGATCGAAATCTCAATGCAGTCCTTTCGGCCAATGTTTACTCGAAATAACTAACATGACCGTCCAGTCATTGCCAGTCGTGCTATGTGAAATACCACCACGACATTAGCGATTTACGGTGAAAATTGGCCGAAAGGAATACATAAATTGAAAAAATTAAAAAATTTAGGATTAAATTGGCATCCATGCAATATGTTTGAACTAATTGGAAAATTTACCCAAATTAAACAGCACTAGATGTAATCTATATAGAATTTTTTTCTACGTTCAAATTTTGCTTTAAATTGGATTTCAAGTTATTGTCAACTACATTATTTTTCAAGAATAAAAAAAAAATTTCTTTGCATGTCTATCTAGAAACTTTTATTGTTTGTCAATACTTTTTCTTTTCATCTTTTTAAATTCCATTGAGAAAGTAAAAGGTGTATATTTGACAAAAGAAAGGCATACATACGAGGAAAAATACCACAAAAAATTCTAAACTATGTCCAATGGATCACCAATGATCCCACAAATCTTTTCATGTCGCAGAAACTCACAAAATCTAAACTATGTCCAGTGAAAAACTTACTTTCATATCACAATAACTCCCAAAATTCTTTTCATTCACCATGTTATTAATACCGCAAAATTGTTTCATGTCACATATACTCCAAATTAATATCAGTGTGACAAAAAAAAGTTTGGGTATTATTGCCAATTGTTGGAACCAAACCACTAAGGATGACTTCTGAAATTTAAAACAAGGGCACAAATACAAATTGGAGAGAGAAAATGTTCTTAGAATGCTTTTTGATGATTGTATTACAATACTTCACAAGTGTTCTATTTATTGCTAAAGTTTTATTGTTCAAGAACCTATTCACCTATAACTATTTGCTTCAAGAGAAACATAGCATTTAATAGAGAAGAATTCTTCAAACAAACCCTTTGACAATTGTTGAAACTTCACAACAAGTGCTTCTCTTTTCTTTGTGAATGCATTTACTCCTTGTTTAATGGTGAAGGGGCTACCCTAAATCATGCTGATTTCTTTTTGTCACTGGTCTTCTTTAGGCTCCTATCATGAATTATGACTTTCTTCAAAGATCATCAACAATAATCCAAAGCAGTGATTAATGTACTCAAATTCAATAGTCAATTTTATAATATTCGAATATCAATGGGTGTAGTTAAGGATATTTGTGACACAATAAAATAATCGAGACTTTAGTATCCCAGCAGATATAGTTTGGGTTGTTTTGTGAGATTAAGTGATTAATGTAGGAGGAAAAAATCTCTAGTAGATGATAAAGGGGATTGATGATGTCACGAGGAACACCATTGCGCTGGTCCCCATTCATTCTTAGGAAAGCTAGATTTCCTTTTTTTGGCGAGCGCTATGATAGTGGAAAAGGACTAAACAAGGACGTGATCATATTGCTTGGGAAGAGTCAAAATGCAGCCTTGTGGTAATGGTCTAAGTAGCATGGATACAACATGCCACGATTCATTATTTTTAAAAAATAAAAAATTTCAATCCGCTAGGATATGTTATATAATAAATATAAATTTTTATATATATATGATAAATTTTTATTTTTATAATTTTTTTGTGAAAATAAAGAATTTATTTTTTAAAAAAAGCTCTTATAATAAAAAAGAAACTTCCTGTCATGGATACATTCGTAATTTGACTCCAAAAGCCAATCTCCTAAAAAATAAATAATAAAGTAAAAAGGATAATATTGACATAACAATTATATTTTGAAAAATAAATTTTAGTGGGCCCAACAAGGCTCAAGATGAGATCTTGGAGATAATTTCCCCAGTCCTGGCACGGCTCCCCTCTCTCTATTGCGTCGTTTTCCTCCTCCATCACTTCACTTCATAAATGCTCTCTCTCTCTCTCTCTCTCTCTCTCTCTCTCTCTCAGTCACTTCATAATCTCTCTCCCTCTCGCAGCGGAAAGAGGAAGGAGATCACTTCATTCAGTCAACCCTTTTCTTTAATTTTCCCTCTTGGTGAAAGCAAAATCTTCACATGGCTATCGATCACGCGCTAGTGGAAGCTGTCGAGAAAGGAGGTACCATCGAGGAGCAGGAAGTCGCCATGGCCGCCCCTGGATTTGCTCGCGTTTGCCATTCTTCTAAATCATCCTCAAGGAAGATCTTCGGCCAGATCACGCTTGCCCTCATCCTCCCTCTCTGCGTCATCGAGGAGCATGAAATCGCCATTGCCGCTCCTGTTTTCCTCTTCATCTCTCTCTCCTTCTCCCTCATGGCCCGAGACTTCCGACTTCGTCAATCTACTCGCGTGTCGTCCATGTGTCGCCGGCGTTGATCGCACGTCGAACGCGTGTCTGTATACGATTAAATGGCTCAGAGGACAATAAACAATAAAGAATGGACTTTGCTGTAACAAAAAGAAAAACGTAATACTGTTTGAAAATAATAACACGAAGAGGATGACGATAAAAGCCTCAAAACAATAAACAATCCATATTTGAGTATTATTTTTTACAAAGAAAAATTACAAAACAAATAAATTGGCTAGATATTGTAAAACTCCAAAAGAATTGGAGCAGTGGTGATTTACCCATCAAATCCTCTTTTAGGCGATTATTAAAGAACGATTATGAGAGAATTAGAATAGTATTTGGAGGAGTTCTTTGAATACCGTAGAAAATTAAAAAGATGTGAGCTCAAGAGTCACGTCACGTGAATCATATATCAACTCAACCCAACCAAGAGTTGCATAATTAAAGAGACATAACTAATGTGCAGCCTACAGCATTTTTAACCCTTGTCTTTTTAGTGGTTTCCTCCCCACCCGCCCCCACAAAAAAATAATTATCCTTCTCTTTTAACTCCGCATACGCCAAAAAAAAAAGGAGAGGTCTTAAAAAAAAATTCCGCATACGTCGGTGCCACGTATCAAGGGTACGATCATTGGTGGAATCTTATCGGCTTACAGGTGTACAAATTCTTCTGGAGGGGAAAGATATGGGGTAAATTTTCTAAACCAAAAAAACCAAACCAAAAAGAAAAAGGAAATTGAAATTGATAAAGACAAAAACTAAAGATTCGGATGTCGGTGATTCACGTGTTTGAATAGGTGTGGCCTAGTAAGGCAGGGGTAGAGGTGTCAAATGGGTGGGTCGGGTCGGGTTTGGGTCGGGTCGAATATGGTCCGACCCATATTGACCCGTCTAACCCATTTTGACCCATATTCAATGACCCATACCCGACCCAACCCGCAACCAACCCATACCCGACCTGACCTATTTTGACCCATATTGCTAAATCACACTAATATTCTAAGAAAAATTATATAACTCATTAACCTATTTTATTTTGCTTTTATTTTTTCTTTCATTTTTCTCCGAACACGGCGAGCGGCGGCGGTCGGCGGCGATGGGTCGCCACCGATGGTTGCTGCCGCCGGACATGGTCGTGGGTCAACCGCCGGCGCCTGTCGCCGTGGCCGGCCTCAAGTCGCCTCGGCTGGTCTCCCCGGCCGGCCTGCGGTCGCCTCGGCCGGTCGCCTGCGCCGGTCTCGCGGCTGGCCGCGGGTCGCCTGCGCCGGTCGACGCGGCCGGCCTCGGGTCGCCGTGGCCGGCCGCCGTTCTCCGCGGGTCGCCTGCGCCGGTCGACGCGGCCGGCCGCGGGTCGCCTGCGCCGGTCGACGCGGCCAGCCTCGGGTCGCCGTGGCCGGCCGCCGTTCTCCGCGGCCGGCCACCCGTCGCCGTCGCCGCCGCGGCCAATCGGTCCCCAAAAATCAATTTCATAACAAACTACGAAAATTGTTTTCTAGTTTATTTTTAAGTATTAATCAAACATTAGAAAATATTATTATTTTCTTGAAAAATGACTTCCTGAAAAATGATTTCTAAAAGTATTACATTTTTCGTGAAACAAACGGAAAGACCCTAGGTCCATTTGTAATTTGTGAGAGTTATGGGTCGAAAATGGGTCCAATATGGGTCGAAAATGGGTTTCATGCGTGGCCCAGTTTTGACCCATTTAATTTCACTTCAACTTTTTGGACTCATTTTTAGTGAGTCCTTTAAATGTTAATGACCCATATAAGACCTATTTTATACAAAATATGGGTCAAATATGGGTCTTTGACCATATTGACGGCTCTAGGCAGGGGTGCCTGAGAAATCAACATCGTATCTGAACCGGAAATAGAAAAAACGCATCGTAATCGTCTCGTTTCCCAAGAGCTTTAACTTCACTTGATTTTTCTCGTCCGCTCTCCATCGATTGCGCTCTCTCTCTCTCTCTCAATATTAATTATAAAAACATTTAATTATTAAATGTCATCTTAATATTCCAATATAAACAATTAGGCAAATGGAAAACATATGTATATAATAATATATGGCCTAATACCCAAAAAAAACTCAAACTTTAGTCTTTGTCCCAATTATACCCAAAACTTTTTTTTGTCTCATAAAAAACCCCCAACTTTGGCCTTTGTCCCAATTATATCCAAAACTTTTTTTTGTCTCATAAAAAATCCACAACTTTTACTTTTGTCCCAATTCTACCGATCTAATATTCAAACAAACCCTCAACTTTAGCATTTGTCCCAATTATATCCAAAAAAAAAATATCGCATAAAAAATCTCAAATTTTTACTTTTGACCCAATTCTACCATCACCAGCATTCTGTTTATAATTACTATTAGTTAATTTTACATGGCTTGAATTTTTTCGTCAAACTTACCAATAAATTTTTTAAATTCAAAAACAACAGGATTCAAGGATAGCAAGATTTGAAATTATTTGTCTAGATAATCAAATCTCCACGACTAGCCATTTTTGGGTTGTTGAGTGCTGGGTAGAATCCGAAACACACCACCTTAAGTGGCTCTGTATCTTCCGACAATGTGTAGGAGAAGTATACAACATAAAAGAAGTTAATAGATTTTTTTTTTTTTATGTATTAGGTTGGTAGAATTGGGACAAAACTAAAGTTGTGAATTTTTTGGGTGTTAGGCCGGTAGAATTGGGATAAAATAAAAAGTTTAGGGTTTTTTATGAGACAAAAAAAAGTTTGGGTATAATTGGGACAAAGGTTAAAGTTTAAGGTTTTTTTGGGTATTAGGCCCAAAGTTGGGGGTTTTTTATGAGACAAAAAAAAGTTTTGGGTATAATTGGGACAAAGGCTAAAGTTTGAGGTTTTTTTGGGTATTAGGCCTATAATATATACGCTGCACATACAAGTGATGTGCAGAATTTTTAATTACTCTCTATTTCCAAGAAATCCCAAATTCAAACCTCTTCGAATTTCTTATTTGCTTCTCTTGTTAATCCACTCTATCCTCGAGAAGTGTTTAGAATATTTAAATATTAAACGCTACATTAATCTATCAACTTAAAACTTTTCAACAGATGAAAATTGTCCTGCATAAGTGGATAAAGAATGTGTAGCAATGAAAAGGAAGTTAGCAAAGGGGACGTAACTACTCAAAAGATAGAATAAGCGCTTGTCTAATAATTATAATATTCCTAATTTTCGGAGCTTGCGATGTTATTGTTTAGTAGAGGTTTCTTTATTATAAAGAAAGCCACGTAGACAATAACATTTCATTACAAATTTACTTAATATTTTTTTGCCGAAATTTATTGCCAAAGTCACTCAAGTGATCATTTTTCATATGACATTAGAATGATTCGACAAAAATTTTTGCTGTTAAAGTGAACGATATACTAAAGTTTTAACACTTCTAGTGTCCTTTTTTTTTTCTCTCAAAACATTGTTTTATAGATTTATCTAGAAATTTTTGTAGTCTATCGCTATATGTTTTTTCTTTATTAATTTCTGTAGAGACAGTAAAAGGTAGGTATATACACACACACACATATACACGTATGAGGAGAAATACCACAAAAAAAATCTAAATTATGTTGACTATAACACGAATATGTCAAAATTACTTTCATGTTATCAAAACTCTCAAACTTATATCAATGTGACAAAAATACCATTTGCCGGCCACAAAAAGTTCCTAAACTTTGTTTACTATGTTTTGAACATTCTTTTTTTTTTTTCATGCCACCAAAACCTCAAATTTGTATCACTGTGAAAAAAAAAAAGTTGTATCAGTGTCAATCGATATATTCTGACATACTTTGTGACATAATAAAATATTCGGGGCTTTGTGTCTCACACCCGGCATAAGGGTTTTGTTGGGGTACCACAACACTTCTATGAAATGCTCATGCAAAAGGTAATTTCATGTAGAGACGACAAAATCTCAAGTAGATAATAAAGTCTGAGAAAAGAAAAGAAAAGAGAGAGTAGATAATAAAGGGAATAGATGAGTAACGTCGACGTCCTCGTCACCATTGATTCTTAGGCACGCTGATTCCCTTCTTCTTCTGTACTTCTTTCTTTTTTTCCTCTTTTGATCAGGATATTTTTTTTTGTTGTTTTTTTTGTAATGTTAGTGCGCACAACACTAGTGGAAAACAACTCGACAAGGACATCATCTTCTCTTGCAGGGAAAAGATAGGCTCTGTTTCTGTGTGTGTGATTCACGCTGTGTTCTGAATTTTCTCCTGCCACACTAATCGTTCCTCCCACTTCAATCCTAATTAGCATACAACACATTCCGACACAATATGATAACAATTTGTTACTGTCCCGTATTTCGGAGAGACGGGATACTTATTAGAGGTATCAAACAAGAAACAATTAACTCGAGACAGTCAGTAAAACTATATTCTTTTGTGTTAATCAATTAATAAACGGCTTCCAGAGCATTCCCCAAGGAAGTTTCATTTCACATTGGTTCCCAAAAAGGTGAATATTTCTTTCATAAGAGTTGAAAAATGGAGAATATTTGAATAATGGAACTTTGCGTGGGTCATGGTCCCCTCATCGTCTAGACTGTTCTTAATAATGGAACTGTGTCTGGGTCATTTTGTCGCTCTCATCCCGGATAACGTGTAGCATTCCCGCTCGTTCTCGATCCCACCGTAGTCCTCAAAAGCAGGTAAATCATTGAACAGTTGTCGTCTTTTCTCACTATCTTTTATTGTCGCTATTCATCCCGTGCTTCACGTTTGGACCTCTCGGGGTATTTAGAAAAAAAAAATGTTGGGGCTAGACTCGAATAAAAACCGAGATATTCCAACTCCAACTCAACAGTTCACTCGACAAATAAGTCGCTTTAGATGTTATAACAAGCATTTGAATAAATAGATTGTTTTTTTCAACTTTTGACATTTTCCTAAACTTAATTATTGAGCCAAATTAAGTTTTTGAGTCTGACGAGATGAGTATTAAGTAATGAGCTTAAGCTAACATCTTCGGGGTCAAGTGAGTATATCGAGTGTCGTTAGATCAGGCTCAAGTCCCTCCATCGTAACTTATTCCTATTCGCTATTCTTGCGATGAGCATTGAAAGAGTAACTAGACATAAAAAATATTTATGCCATCTCATAACATCCTCCTTTTTCTCCTTTTGTGCTAAGGCACCCAACCTTTTGAGGTCCCATTCGTTCATGAGAAACATCGCGCAATGCATCCTTCAAACATGCAAATTATCAGATTTAAGATTGAAGAGATTTAAGGATAATAGAAAAAAGATAGACGTAGTGGCATTTCAAAATACTAATTTGAAATAAGGGTTAAATGGAAAAACTATTTACTTCGATATTGTATCAATCCTACTTTAATTTAGTGCTCCATATTCTAATCTTTTCATAAAATTTAGGAATTAAACGACATTTGAAATTTTCAAGAAAGAGTTCATATTGACTTTTCAAGTAATGAGACTTTTCAAGTAATGAGACAGAGCCCCGACCAAAAAAAAATAAAAATAAAAAGTAATGAGACAGGGCAATCAATGAGAACAAGTAAAGCGAAAGCAGTCACCTTATGCTTCTCTACGTCGTTGAGGAAAGACCGAGGATTATGCTTTTCCCCTTTTTATTCAGTCGATAAGACGTTGATTTCTAGGGCATCACTGCCCTACACCTATTCCAACACGTGCATCAACGTCCTACCTTGTCTTTATTTATTTATTTATATTTCTTCCTCCACCAGTAACAATTTTCTCTTATTTTTTATTTTCTAGGGTTTAGAAACTTAAACCCCATATGTTTTCCTCCCATTAAGAACATGTACATCCGTGACCGGGAAGATTTCCCAAATTATTGTCTCTCATCATGTGGCCACGACGCGTTTGGAGTCAGAAAGAGGAGGGGTAATTATTGGCTTAAATCCAAAGAAATATAAAAAACTTAAAGGAAAACACAGGGATTAATTAAGAACTAAGCAAGCTTTGAAGGATGTGATAATGGCCATTTCAATCCGACCTAGAAAGCGCGATTCTTTGAAAAGCTCCATAATTTGGTCCCTTTTCCTTTTTTTTTTTAACCTAAGTGCTAATTAGGTGCATGTGGAGGCGAATTTACACGGGTCTGACGGAGCTATATAGACAAGCCCATGCATTTCCTTCACCCTAATCAGGTTGGATTAGGCTATTATTAAGTTGCTTCAAAAGCTTGTCTAAGGAATTTTACTATAAAGGAGAAAAAAGGTAACCTTCATTTACAATCTATAGAAACTTATTTTGAGCACTTTATTAATAAATACGACAATTTCCCACTGTAAAAGTGTTTTTTTTTTAAATTGAATTTTTCATCCTTGCCCTAATAACGTTACACTGGATATAGTAATCCCTTTATCCAATTCGGTACATGCATGATCTATCATTTTTCCGAGAAACGGGGTGAGCATTTCTCAATTCTATCCTAATACTTGTGCAAGCGTAGTCGCTTTTAAATTGATGATGTATAATTCAAGACATCAAACGAGCATGTGACTATCATCGGAAGGTATTTTTAACCAACCGCGCTGAAGGAAGCGTGTTAATAGAACACAAGGGTTTGATTAAAAAAAAAATGAACACAAAGGTACACTTTGGGAGGTATTTATAATATATATATATATAATAAAACTCGCTCCAAGGAACGTTTGAGAAAAGTTGTCAAAAATCTGTTTGGTGTTTTAGAAATTTTCCTAGATAATGCGGAAATATAAGCACATCCAAGCGGGAATGAAATAGCCAATTTTCACTTTAATTACCTTTATCTACCTAAAAATTCAGAAATTTGTTTATCATTTTGAGGGATAAAAAGAATAACGCAAAAATTTTCAATGTACGTATTTTTAGAAGAGCAATGCTACATATTTTAAGAAATCTTACAGTGGCTGGTGAAATTTATATATGATGCCAACTATTCCATGATAGATGCATATTGTTCTTACAGTGGATTAACCTTATTCTCCACCATCTTTTATTACAAAAATCTTTTAAACTCACAATATCTGTGTTGAGATATAGTTAACATGATATTTTATATCTTTAGTAACTAAAGAGTAGTAAGATATGTAAATAGCAGCTTAGAGGATATGCAAGATCAGTTTTTGGAGAATATATTCTCCAAAGCTTTACTTGACCTATGTTGGCATCTTCTTCTAGGGCCTTCTTTTATTCTTTGAACACTCAGACAATGCTGATGAAGAAAACTCTACTTTTCCTCTTTTGTGATGGGTCTCGTCCACATGACTTGAGGGTCAGAGCAAACATTCCACATCCACCGGGTGCACCTAAAAACTTTTTTTTTTTATGGTATCGAAGGTGTTCAGACCAACATCCGTACGGAACGCACACTTCGACTAATCCTTCGGGAGGAATAGCGCAGCATCTCACCGTCATAATCTTCCGCTTAAATCACCGGCTCTAAAGTTTGAATCCAGGACCTCTCGTGAAAGGACCAAAGCACAAACCAACTGGATCACCGATGGGTGGGTCCTAAAAACGCATTTTGATTTCAACTTATTGCTTAATCCTCGATAGTGTAAATCTTGTGTTGGTTTATGCTATAACAATCATAAGATTAAAGAGATGAAATGAGTAATGCCATGACAAAAAACCACAAATCTCAAATTTTGAATCCACTGGTTAAAATTATGCAATAATTTATTAAACATGTAGACATTAAAAAGACTTTGTGTTGTGCACATGTGGATTTTTTTTTTATTCTAAGTATGTTATTTACATATTCAAACAATAATTTGACATCTCTTTGT
>JAGVVM010006040.1:0-10124 GCA_019149425.1 Psidium friedrichsthalianum
AAAACGTTCATTTTAGTGCCAAGTTTGGAGAAAATCGTACACTTTAGTGCCAATCCGGCCAAATGAATTACATAGAGTTTTCAATTTGCTTTATTATCTTATGTGGCAAATTTTTAGAAGCAGTTGCCACGGTGGACATCCAACGTGGCTTGTGCAAGGGTAAAAATGAAAAACGACGTCGTCGTTGGTCTCCGATTGGCCATGGAAACCGAAGTCCTCTCGTGGAGTCGCGGCCGTCCCTTGCTCGCTGCCATGGCTCGCTCACAGCTGTCCCTCGCTTGCAGCCGTCCCTCCCTCCTCCTCGTCGCTTGCTTGTCCCCGTCGCTCGCTCGCCGCCCTCCCTCGCTCGTCGCCATCCCTCGCTCGCAGCCGTCCCTCCCTCGTCGCCGTGGGTTAGGGTTTGTAATTTAGGGATTTAGAGTTTGTAATTTGGGGTTGAATTTGGGGATTTAGGGTTTATAATTTATGGTTCAATTTGGGGATTTAGGGTTTATGTTTGGATGAATTCAGCTTCAACAACATCGTTTGCTCTTTAAATTGCTAAATCGGCCTCTGGTGAGCCATGTCGTCCTCCACGTAGACTTTCCGGCGAGCCACGTATGCTTCAGATGGAACTTGGCACTAAATGAACGATTTTCAAAAAACTTGGCACTAAAGTGAATGTTTTAAAAGTTTTGGCACTAAAATGCATGCCGTACACAAGTTTTGGCACTTGTGGTGTACTTTTCCCTCCAAGCCCCTATTTGCCTCCCCAATGATAATTTCCATGCTTAGTACTAGGCAAAAAGACCAGACTAAGCGTGAGGGGGAGTATTAGATTAATTAAATATTAAACCACGACTTCATCCAACAGCTTAAGCTTTTGGAACAGTTGGCAGTGGTCCCACAAAATCTCACAAAATTTTTTAGTTCAATGACAATCTATCCAGTCAGATACTTATACTTTTGGGACAAAAATGAATTCATTTTCAAGTTACCTAAAAAAGAGCATTTCTCTAAGAGCTTTATACAAGCCACAAAAATGGATATACATAAGTGTTATAGAAAAATCCAGATAATTGTCCAAAAAGTCTTTAAAATGATTGTAAAAAATGGATATTCATAAGTGATGCAAGAGAAAATCTGTATGTAGAAATTGAGTTATTTTGCCACAAAGAGAATATGATGTATCTAGCAATCTGTAACTAAGGTTACATTTGGTGGTTCAGATTTTCCGTCAAAATAGGATTGGATAAGATAAGATAAGAAATTCATAGATTTGATCATATCATATTTGTCATTTGGTGAACTATGGATTAAAAGTTGGATATCATTATATCATATCATATCATATCATATCCATTGTTTGGTAGAAACTGAATATCAATATAATGATTCTTGACTTTTTAACTTGTAAGTCTCAAAGTGGTCATTTACCTAGCCAAATCAACTTCCCGTTGGACAAAGTTGAAAAATTTTCCCTAAATCTTATTAATGAGTAACAACAAGCTGCTGAATGGCTCAAAGGCATAGCAACCTTATGGACGAAATTTCTAAATGGGATGAAATTTGGGATCTGGCGTAAGTGCAATGCCTGAATACCGATATGCACTTTTATCTTCGGGGCTCTTTGGTGATTACAGCCCAAGACTGAATCTCAGTACAAATAAGCCACGAGCTAAAAGAAAGCGATGAATCTGAGCCAAATGGAAAGAAAGCAAGAAATATGACAAAACATCCTTGAATGTTACGGTAGATCATCCATATCTAGCATCGGAAGAATTACTTCGAAATGAACACATTAGATTATGTTGCAACAGATATAACCAGTTTGCAGCACCCAATACTCAACTAACTCCATTCGAAGATAATAGAGCAAATGAGAACAAGAAATGCTTTTCAAAACCTCAGCTACGCACTATTGCGGCTGTAAGACAACTCGAAAGGCAATAAAAGATTAGTGGCCATACTTCTGAAATTCCCACTCGCTATTATATGTGGAAATGAAGCACAAACAAGAACAATTTATTTCACACAAAGGAGAAGATAAGGGCTCAATGCAGTCGGTGTTGACCCTCATTGCAGAATCCAAGCAACTGCACTAAGTTCTTGTGGTTAGTTTGGCCAATCGCACTCACTTCTTGATGTTAGAGTTGATGGGGCCGAAAAAGGGAGACTAACTAGATCAAGACCACCACCGGAAGCTTCGCAGCCGCAGAGGTGTCCCGCCACAATCAGAGAGGCGACCCACCGCTAGAGAGGCAGCTGAGCCTAGCGAAGAGGTGGATGGGGCATGGTGGAGAGGGTATAGCTTGAGCGTGCAATTCATGATGTTATAAATAAAAGAAATCTTATCCGGCTCTATTTCTACCCCTCCCTTAGGATAATTTTATCCCTCATATATCCTCTTTGTCCTGTTCAGGACAATTACCAAACACAGGATGAGATAAAAACATATCCTATCCTGAGTTTTATCCAGGCGACCAAACGCAGCCTAAGCAAATTTATATTGAATAACTTTTTTTCGGGAATTCATACATACATAAACTACATACGAGAGTAGGGGTATTTTAATGACCTAAATTTACTCTGAATAAGTTGCTTCCCACAAGTCAAAATTGGCTATTGAAATTGGAGATAACGGCATCGTCATCCTCGTTCATATCGGATCAGGAAAGTGTGGAGGTGACATTTCTTAGTGTGATCATTGACGAGCGCTTCCAATTTCGGCACGTAACCTGCAATTAACGAAGACAACCTAAATTTGGTCAACCCTCTCTCCTTATCTGGCCATATGTGGGATTGTTTGGTCCTCACAAGTACAAGGGCAACACCGACGTTGTCATGTGCAAGGTGGTCATGATTCATGAAAGCGAGGTGTTTTGTAATTGATTTCATCACCTTGTACCTTCGCCAATCAATGAAAAGAATGGCTCGTTATTCTTTTGCTTGCCAGAATTTCAAGTTTGCATCATGAACCTCACGAGGTTGACCATAATGGCGACAAAAAAAAAAAAGGAGTTGACGTAGAACAGCCAACCATGGAAATAAGGTGTTGGATGAACAGTTGACCAAATTATTCATAGTAATGAACTTAATAAATTGACCGACGTGAAATCTCCAATGTAGCGAGTGACAGGAAAGGATTGTAAAATCGAATTAGCTAATAGCTAGGTGTCTTGATAGGAAGTATGAACCACAAATTCTATTCAAACACCAACATAAATAAAAGGTTTGATCTTTTCTCTATAGCATGATATACTCATATTAACAAAACATACTTTATTTCTTGAATTATTTAAAATCAATTATGACATCCCAAGTCCGACAGTAGGTTATTATAAATGGTATCAAAAACAAGATCTCCTCTAGTAGATGCATGTGTGGTTCTTGGACAAACTAGGCCCAAACTCGATACGACGTCTCACCCGAATCAAGCGGGGCCATCATGGCCCTCACTCAAACCAAGCGAAGGCTCGATGCGCTCATTGGTCCTAAGTTTAAGAGGGTTTTTTTTTTTTGGGGGGGAGGGGGGGCGGGAAGCATAAACTAAAGAAAAGAAAAAATTATTAAAAAAATTCAAAAAACTATTGAAATATTATTTAGAAAATTCTCATCATCACCAGTAGTGCCACATTAATGCTGACCGACTAAAATGATTGGATAGACTGAGTTGGCACAAATGCAAAAGATTTATGCCTAAGTTAGCAAAAAAAATAAAGGTTTAGGATTGAATTGGTACAATTACAATATCTTTATGACTTTTTTTTTTTTGTAATTCTCCCTTCAAATAGATGCATTTGTGGTTCTTGGGCAAACCAAGCTAAGGGTGATCGGTTCTAAGGTAGATAGGTTCTAGACCTATAACTTAAAACCTATCTTGTTATAATCGGTTCTCAATTTTTGGAATCTGAAATCTACCCTATTTTTAGAACTTGGAATTCTTTGGTCCTCAAATGTACAAGGGCAACACCAACGTGGTCGATTCATAAATCTATGTATATTGTACTTGTTAATTAATTTCAGACCTTATAACTTCGCCAATCAAGGAAAAGAATGGCTGGCTCTTCATTGTGCTTGCTAGATTTTCACGTTTGCATCATGAATGTTAGGGGGTTGACCAAATAATGGCCGCATAAAAATAAAGAGCTGACCATGATAGCCAACCATGGAAATGATGTGCTGGGTGAACAGTTGGCCAAGTTATCCATAGTGTGGGATAACATGGACCGACGTGAATATGGGCCGGATCTAGCGAGTGAGAGGAAAAGATTGGAAAGTCGAGTTGGCTATAGTTAGGTGTATTGGTAGGAAGTAGGAACCACATATTCTATATAAACCTCAACATAAATAAAGGCGTCCAATATACATTATTTTTTGAATGATTTAAAATCAATTTATGACACCACAAGTCATACAGTGATTGAAAAAGACCATGTTAAGTGAGTCATAAGTTAACACTCCTTCCAATTGGTCACCACCTTGTGTGTTTCTCCGAGTAATCCTTGGAGGCTTGGTCCATGTAGATCGGACTAGGTTGTCACATATTCCTCTAGCAGATGCATGTGCAGTTCTTGGACAAACTTGGTCCATACCTGATCCGATGAGGCAAGGGTGATCATTGAGGCTGAGAGCGCTTGGACAAAGGATAACTCCTTGCAGGCATTTAAGATGACAGACAAGTGTGAGTTGATTGGATAGTACATCAAATAGGGGGAGTATCGATGGGCAGTATGGACAAACACTAACAAGAACATCAATTCCTCAAGTTTGAAAGTTTATGACATTTTAAGTCCTACATTGATTGCGGAGAGTCCCTGTCAAGAGTTCGATTCATAAGCGAACAACTACCCAAAAATAGTTACATATTGTGTAGTTACTTGGAATACTGCTTTGTAGGGCTTGATCTATGGGGAACGGTTTGGATTTTTACAAGCTTTCCATAACTTATTGGTCATTTGTATATTCTGTGCGGAAAACGGAGTATGGTCATGATTTAAAAGGGTAAAGGAGTTGTCTCCGGATTTCTTTGTTCCTTTGTTTCTTTTTAAATTGTTAGTCACTAGTATGCACTAGGCGTGTGCAATATATCTCTAAATCGAGCGTCTTCCCTACTTTTTTATTCCTGCTCCCGACTTTTCTGTTCACACAAAGAACGGCGAATCAGTTCAGGTCTCTTGCCTCCTCAAGTCACCAATTAATTCTCTAGTTAGATATTTCCCTGATAATTCTAGATTGCCATAGAAATCACTTTATAACGAAAGCAACGAGATCACACGTTTTTTTATGGAGATTATACAATTTGGAATATCGGAGGCTCGTTGAAAAAGATGCAGTCCTATGCATCGTTAGAGATCCGCCCACGTACTTTCTTTTTTTTTTCCAAGAAGTTGCAACAACTCGACATTGACAATCAAAATGCGATTCATGGTACGATGGAAGAGAAAGAAAATCAGTGGACATCTATCAAAAGTTTGAACTTGGCATGTCTTGAGCATTTAAGGAACGCTAGGGCTCAACTTTATCAATCACGAGGCGGTATTCCGATAATGGTAATAACCGTAGCTGGTTATGACTCAGTCACTCCACATCAATTGTTGTTGAAGTCGATCCCTATGACCCAGAATATTCGAAGCATGTTCATCATATCAGCGTTGACATTTTCGCCTTTTGTTGGGTCAAAACCCAGAAGGATCGTGGTGCCGACGGCAGCAACAATGGTTGTAGAGAGAGAACTTTGCACACATCCGACGGCGCCTCCACTTGATTTTGTCGGCCAATCTCAGAATTATGTAATACCAAAGGATAAAGGACACGTGGCGCACAGCCACGCAATAGTTGTAGAGAGAGAAAGTCAAAGGGAGGGAGGAAGCATGCACGTGCTTTCGTCCCTCTCTTCTCTCTCGTCGCCTTTTTGTTGCACTTCGCGCCCCTTGTATTCATTCACGACCAGGTAATTAAGAGTTGGCCATTCTTGAGCCTTTCAATACCGTTGAATAGTCCACTCTCCCTCCCTCAACGTTTAATTTCCCGTGTTTTGTTTTGACTTTCCTTGTTTTGAATTGCCTCACCTTCCTCCCACCTTGATATATATAACTAAGCCGCTCCAAACAAATTCACGATCTCCTCAGCTATCACTTAATTCCTCTCCTCATAAAAAGAGCTCCTCAATCATCGCACTCAGAATTCGATCGCACTTGGAGTCGGCGTTGAGGTTCCATCGTTAACTCATCGATCCGGTCACCCTGTGCCAATGGACAACAACGAAGTGGAAGTGCCTCCGTTCTACCTCTGCCCCATCTCTCTGGAGATCATGAGAGATCCGGTCACCATGTCGACCGGGATAACTTATGACCGAGAGAGCATCGAGACATGGCTATCCACGTCCAAAAACAGCTTGTGCCCCATCACAAAACAGCCGATCTCTGATGTAGACCTGACCCCGAACCACACCCTCCGCCGCCTGATCCAATCTTGGTGCACCCTCAACTCGTCGAACGGCATCGAGCGAATCCCAACCCCCACGGCTCCATCAGCAAAGCCCAGATCACCGAGATCCTGCATGATGCCGAGAAGCCTCAGCTCCAGCAGAAGTGTCTTGGGCGGCTCAGATCTATTTCTTCTCGTAAAACTTCAGCCAAGCGTTGCATGGAAGCTGCCGGCGCCGTTGAGTTCCTGGCCTCGTTGATATCCACCTCGCAAGATCAGTCATCGGCATCGGAAGATGGTTCCCTGCTGGACATCAAAACACCGAGCGATGACGCGCTGTGCATCCTCTACAATCTCCAGCTGTCCGAGCCAGGCCTCAAGAGTCTCGTGGCCAAGGACAGTGAGTTCACCGAGTCGCTCACCCGCATCATGCAGCGTGGGCCCTACGAGTCAAGGGCCTACGCTGTGCTGCTGCTCAAATCGATGTACGAGGTCGCCGAGCCGATGCAGATCATCATGCTGAGGCAGGAGTTCTTTGCCGAGGCGGTCCAAGTCCTGCACGACCAGATCTCCCAGCAGGCCACCAAGGCCACGCTGCAGCTTTTGATAAACCTATGCCCTTGGGGCCGAAACAGGATCAAAACCATAGAGTCCGGGGCAGTCTCGGTATTGATTGAGCTGCTTCTCGATTGTTCTGACCGTAGAACCTGTGAGTTAATATTGATGTTGTTGGAGATGTTGTGTCAATGTGCCGTGGGGAGATCGGAGTTGCTAAGGCATGGGGCGGGAATTGCAGTGGTATCAAAGAAGATACTTAGGGTTTCGCAGGTGGCTAGCGAGAGGGCAGTCCGAATACTGCTCTCTGTCTCCAAGTTCTCGGCAACTGCGAGTGTGGCGCAAGAGATGTTGCAGTTGGGCGTCGCAACAAAGCTGTGTTTGGTTCTGCAAGTGGACTGCGGGAGGAAGATCAAAGAAAAGGCGATTGAGATACTGAAATTGCATGCCAGGGTTTGGAAGCACTCTCCTTGTATACCCTCCAATTTGCTCTCTTCATATCGATCATGAAACTGGACCACTTGTCGTACCAAATCCAGCTTGATCAAGGCAAGAACTCCGAGGGGCTGCTTCAACTTGATGACGGAAGTGGCAGTCCAAGAAGAGGGCAGCAAGAAGCCTCGAACCAAAGCAGTGTAATGGCAAGCCAAGCATAAAGAACTATCCGAGTGGCCACATAATTACCCACATTCTGAATTTGAAGGCTTCGGAACTGTGAAAATTGTTAGAGGGGATTGTTTTATACGCAATCTTTGAATGACTGTTATACTAATCGTTTTTTGAGCCCCCAACCCACCCCCAACTAAATATATAAGTAATTAAAAATTATTGTAGGATCCACATTTGAAAATTTAGGCCGCACACAATGTAACGTTTATTTTCACAAATCACCTAAAGATAGTTGTGCTGTAAAGTTTTTTGTTACTAGAGATTTATTATTAGATACTATGGCTATGTACTTGGTATGTGTGGAAATTTCTAGGATACCCTTGTTTTCCTTCACTAAGTATATTGTTTGAGTATATCTGATTAGTACCGTGAAAAACGAAGTCATTTTGAGTAAAGATGTATTGTTCTCCGTCCCTCTCTTGTGAAGATCATAGATATTTATAGGGTATCCAAAGCCACCAAGAGGGAAGGAACCAAATCTAACCCTGGACTTTCCGTCCGGTTACACATCTTAGTCACTCAGCTTTAGTAATTCCCGATTTACGTGAAAAACCTCTCAACAATGCTATCGTTGCGGTACTCTCTTTTTTAGTTGTGAGCACGATCGAGGTCGAGCACAATGCCTCTCGCAGCAACCAAAGATTAAGCACCATGGGGGTGATCAGTTTTAATTTGTCACAATTCAATTTCAAGTTCCACACTATGGCGTTTTGTCAAGCGCTGGATGAGAAAGAGATGTCTCCTCCATGGTCATTTGTCTGGAGTTTAGCGATTGTCAAATCCGATTGTTTAGTGTAAGGCTAAACGTAGACGGCACTTGATATGCTTCAGCTTTGAGAGGATATTAGTGAAGATTAGAGATTTTTTATTAGAGATACTTTTTGGGTTAAAAGATGTTAATAGATATTAAGGGATATTATTGATTTTATTTTTTTTTAGATAGATAATTTCAATTCTTTTATATATTGTTTTGGTCATAATACTGATAAGAAGTTAAAAGCAAACTGTAAAGTGGAATATATGTTAGCTATTAGGATCTTCTACACCTCGCTTCTGAAGATCCTGAGAATGGTTGATGGTTATCGTGTCTTCAAGTTTTTTTTTTTTTAATGAATACCGCCAATAAAAATAATCTAAAATTAGTTTGATATATACAGAGAAATTTTTGATAAAAATTAAATAAAAGGTGACCGCTCCCCAACTATGATTAGTTCCACGAATGGGACGGTAGTAATTTCTATTGAAAAATATCATAGTTTTCAAAACAAACAAATAACCCGTTAAGTGGACGGAAAGAAAATTGAGACAAAAATTAGTGTCTAAAATTTACCGGAGATAAGGGGTGAATAAAAAGGCCTTCCTGGATTTTCGCATGAGTTGACAGATAAATATATCGGAGGTATCAAATTAAAGTTGGTGATTTATTGTAAAGTTGGTGGTTGGTTTTAAAAAAAGTCGTAAACGACAGTAATTTGTCTCTCAAAGTCGGTGACCGTTACTTTTAAAGTTACACCGACATACACAATAAATTTTACCGAGACACTATTTTTTCACCAATATTAATTGAAAATACCATACCTTCATAGAAATTCACCATCGAGAGATAGAATCCCCTCAGAGTAGATATGTAGTTCTCTGGACAACCTAGGCCCAAATGTTGGTTTACCCCATGATTGAGTCTCAAATGAGGTGCAGGCTCCTTAACCAACAATCTAACCATGGTGAAGATAGGACAGACAATGGAATTGTCCGAAGCAAATATCAAAGTGACCAATGGTCCAACATGAAAGAGATTGCATCTTTTAAAGGACGCTCTTTCAATATCAAAAAACGATGGATGAGGTTGTATTGATCTTCTACGGAGGCTTCTTAGTTTATGAGTCACGATGGTTTTTTTGAAGGATATTCATTTTTTAAGAAAATATTTTTAAATAATTACTCATTTTACACCATCGCGAAAATAAATGAAGCATAAAAAATGTCTGTACGTCATTGAGGTATTCACGAACAACTTACAAACAATCAACCCTAAAAAAAGTCCCTCAACTCGGCCCACCCCACCTCTCGGAACCCTCTAGGCCCAACCTTACACCTGCTAAAGGGTCTACTCGCTGCCTTAGCCACCGTGTCGCTGCACCATCGACACTAGCTGAGTCGCGACACCCCAAAACTTGTTGCAATTTCTAAGGGTATAGTGGTGGATTGAGAAGGACCCTTTAGATTAATACGACATTAATTGGTTACTAATCACTTGCAAATTACAAGGAGCAAATCCATCATTCTTGTTATTAGCAATAATGCACCGAAAATGATCAAGTGCGTCTGAAAATATTGACGGACATGAAAAGATGTCATGGTGGGCCGCCTTATACACTTCGAAATGTTTCCAATCAAAGTCAAGCAGCTAATGTTTCATATCGGGATTTGGTGACCACTCTTCTTAGAAAAAAACAAATCAAAAAGTGGGCACCATCGATACTTTTCCTAAATAT
>JAGVVM010006041.1:0-17733 GCA_019149425.1 Psidium friedrichsthalianum
AAACACAAAACCAAATGAATTCTATGGTTCGGAGATCCTTGGCTTTGGAACAAGCAACCTATATGAAAAGTAACCGTGCTATAGAGAATCTTCATAGCCCAAATGGAACAACTCCTCACAGCTAGAGGATCTAGTGAGAATATCTTAATCGGTACCGACATAACAATTCAGGTTCTCAACGAAACTCTAGTGATGATTCAGTTAACACGGGAGCAAAATTCTAGTGACTTTGAAAAATTATTAAGCCCATAAGAGAAGAAGAAAGCTAGGGAAAACCTGAAGTTAAAATAGAAGCCCCATAATTTGAGGTATCCTCAATCCAATGACTTCATGGGAAAGCTTAAGAAGATCTGTTCATGGGAAAGCTTAAGAAATTGATGAGAAGAGCTTCTGCCCAACAACTACAAGTAAGAACCTATTCCTCAAAATGAATTCCCTTCATCAATGCAGACTAAACATCGGAGAGTCATTAGGGAGTTTGAACAACTCCTTGAGGTGTGTTGTTTCTAGAATCACAAGACAAATTATTATACTCAATTTCCTTAGTGAATTGAATAGGGAGATTGCTGAATTGATTGAACTTCAACCATATTGTTCCTTTGAAGATGTGTGCAAACTTGCTATAAAAGTCAAGAGCAACTCGAGCATAAGAAAAGCTTTCTTGCCAAGCCTCCAAATGAAGGTCCATATTCTTTTGAGGTTTCTTATTTCGACCAAATTGACAAATGATGTATTGGAACATGAGAATGAAAAGGAGGGAAACGCCAGAGTTTTGAACTCTCCGAGAGGTTGTCCTATTGATCAGAAGGTGGTTGCAAATGCCATGGTTATGGACACTTTCATATTGATATATCCTAATCGAAGAGTTAGGACTCTTGAAGAGAATGAAGAGATTGATTTGGAACTCAAGAAGTCGAGCATGATTCCTGACTAAAATGGTTCCTAAATTTGTGAAGACTGAGAAGGATGTCATGGGGCAAGGCTAATAATGGTGAGTTTAGTCGAAGGGTTCTATACAAAATAGTTTGTTAAACCAAAATTGGGTGATGACAATGGGCAAAGGGGAAACATGCTTCCCACAGCCAATTGCACAATCAAGCTAAAGGTGTGTAGTGATTATTATTGATGGAGGTGAGGGCGGTGCATGCCAATGTCTCATAGACGCCAAACCTTTGTTTTGATTAAGCATGGGGGAGAAGTGAGCGTACAGGAACAGGAGGGAGACCAATATATCCTCAACCATACGAATTTCAATGGCTCAGTGAAGAAAGTGATCCTTCGGTAACCAAACATGCTCTTATATCATCTTCTATTAGGGAGAATTACAAGATCATATTCTATATGATGTCTTTCCCATAAATGCATGCCACTTATTATTGCGAAGACCTTGGTAGTTTGATGAGATAGCTTTGCATGATGGATAAAAAAATACATATGCACTTAACAAGGATTAGGAACAAATCATCCTTGTTCCCTTGAATTCAGCCATGATCCACAAGTTTCAACCTGGGAGGGAAGCATGAGTAATGAAAGTCTCTTCTAGAATGAAACTAGAGTTGAGAAAGTTATTTTTGGAGAACATATTGCTTTTTCTTTCTTTGTGGATGAAAGTGAAACAAGTGAGAAAGGAAGTTCTTTGCATTTTGAATTGTGCTTTTAATGAATAAGCTTGAAATGTGTTTTTAGAGAATTTTTTAGGGCTCAAGCTGACGTATTATGTGATTCGTTGGAGAGGCCGTCCCAAATGTTTTTTAGAATCAAGTTCCTTCTTAGTTGTTGCAAATTTCACATTATCTAATCCTGGAGATTTGAAGCCACAATAAGATCTAAGGATAAATCTTTTTCAACCGGGGGAGTTTGATACGGCAGCATAGAGCTCGATCAATCAACTCCCAAGTTGAACTTTGTCCTTGTTGATTAATCTTACTAATGATGTAGGCACAGCTGATTCTAAGGCACGACTGACAAGTTTCGACATGATCCTATCGACTAATCAAGCCATATCGGTGTATATTCATGCTAAAATTGGTTCAGGCTATATCTTGTGTCAGTTGGTTCATGATGCGAGAGCATCCGAATCATCGGATCATTCCTTGAGCTCCATTATGGTTCTATTGATATATCCATAAGTTTCGATGTGTATTCAAGCCTATGCTCATTCTGACTTGCTAAGGTTGTTTGAAGGTGTCAACCCAGCAAAGGATGAATTGATTTAGTGGACAAGTTACTCATATGATACTACGATGTTTTTTTTTCTTTTTTTTCAAATGATACTACGATGTTGAATTGCAAGTTTATTATGGATTCTAAGTCTACCGATCAACTACCTTGCATAAAAAGCTATTATGGACTTATCTAGCAGTGTTTGTTCAAGTAAAGGCATATCTTCATTAAAGCTTGCCATATGGTCAAGGATAAGTTATCAACTCTTCCTTGCAAGATTGAGTTATTGACACACTAAGAAAGTTACTGATTCTAAAGAGAACCATTGATATAACCATGGAGTTTTGTTCTAAGTCATTTCCTTGCTCATTTAATGATATTCCAATATGGTTATTTGCTAGACTAGACTTAAGGACGAATCTTGGAGGAGAACAGCAAAGTTCAAGAGTCAAGGGTTCAAGTCTTTATGTCATAATTGTATTCGTAGTTCCTAGATCTTTATGGTCTTAATTGTGTTAATGGACTGGAGGCTGTTCAAGACGATTCCTCTCACCATTTGATGACCCTTTGTGGTGTCTTTTGCACTGTCCTAGGCAGCTGCACGAATTTGAGTGTCTTTTCATGTTTTAATATGTCTAGCTAAGTGCATTTGGTTGTTGAGTCTTTCAATTTAGAGCATTTTATGAGTCTTTATTGTGGTTTTGAATTAAAATTCTTAATTAGGTTAATACCCTAAGAGTTTGTTCAGTTTTGGGAACTGTAAGAGTCTTTTGTTCTTTTTAGTTTCGTCTCTATAAATAAGGGTGTAATTTCCATTTGTAAGACATGACTTTGATGAATAAGAATATTAAAGATTTGCTTTTGCTTTGTGCATATCTTGGAGAGTGGATAACTCATATTTTTGTTTCTTTATCCTTAGAGTTTGGATTGCTCCTTGGTGGTGAGCCAAGAAGCTCTTTATCCTTAATTGGTGAGTTATCTTTTATACTTTGATGGTGAACTTATCTATTCCTAAGTCCTTTATTCTTGGTTGATGGCTTGTCCTTTAAGCCTTGGTGATGAACTTCATTGATCTTAATTTTAATCTTTGGCTGGTGGAATGTCCTTCAGGGCTTGACCATATTGTTTTCTATCCCGCATTTAGAATCCATCTATCGCTAACCATCCCACGCATTCTGAGCTATCCATACATTCTTTCACAATCACTCAAAACATACTCACCCTCTCTCACAATTGCATCAACGCGTACAGTATGTTGCATCGATTTTGGCTCGTGGGCCGTACGCATCACGTCTGCACACCAGCCCACTACATGGCAGTCATTGCCATGCGCGAGTGCGCTACGTGGTAGGGTTAACATAACCCACTGCCTTTGGGGGTGGATTGGGTCAATTTAGATCCATTGATTGACCTGGGCTAGCTTCATTGATCAGGTCTACCCAACCCAGTTTGACCGTTGATCGATTTGACCAGGTTGGCTTGACCTAAGCCTGGCCCATTCATGTGCTGACGTGTGAATGGTACGTGCTACGCAGGTACCACACATGCCAACTTCAATCGGCGCATGTGGACGTGTCTGGTCTTTCTTTTGGGAGTTCTTTGTCCCTACATGCTTGTATGAAAATTCTCTACATGGTAGTATATATACATGTGATTTAGGGTTAATTTTGGCATTTTGTGGATTTCCATAAATTTTTGGAAATATAAATGCTAGCTCACATATATATGACCACATAGATGATGTGTAGAATATTATTAGTTATTGATATGTATAAGGTTTAACATGTATCAATGAATGGAGCAATGCTAAAGGTATCGCCCATGACTTTAGGATAAAGTGCCCCTATAATCAAGTACAAAATCACATGATAAATGTGAGACATAAAATTTATATTCTCGGTGTGAGAGAGTTTCAAAGATTCAATTGGGTAGTGATCACCGAAGTGGCACACTTAATTAGGTTGAGAAATATCACTCTCATATTGTGGTGGGGTGTCTCATTTTCAAATGTGTGGTTATACTTTGAAAGAAAGTGATTGTGTATTAGTTCATGGAGGGATATATGTACAGGATATGATTGAGGAGTGACTGATTCTAGTGATTCACGGAGATTAGAATATAATCTCATAATCAATATCATGTAGAGAGTTTACAACTGCATGTCATTTATTCAATCAAAAAGTGATTATGTGATGGTGTATGTAACTATTAGGATGTGTACTTATGCATTTCAAGTTATAGAATATTCGCTCACAGAGGGTCCCATGCGCACCATATGGTATAAGGATTGACTAATCCTAATGCTTCATACACCCAAAGATGGTAATTTACAAAGATTGGAATATATTCTCATGGTTGTTGTCATGTATAAAGTACACATCATGCATTCTGTCCAAAGGTGATTATATGATGATGCATCTAACTCTCAAAATGTGTACTTATAAGGTCCTAGTTACATAGTACTCACATGATGCTAATTGTATACATTGTTTATTAAATTAGTCGCCTTCTATGTAAACGGTAACTCTATTAAAATTGAAGTTCATATTGGTTCAAACTTTGAGAAATGGGTAAAGGATTTTTTGTTTGGGATGAGGCTGGTGGAAGTTCATATTGCTTTTAATAAGGATAAGCTGATGGATTTTATTGCCAACAGTATGGAACCCAAGAAGGCACATTTTGTTGTCTAGGTCAAGAGCAATCGGATTGTTTAATACCTATCAAGTGATCCTTGGACATCTTAAATTTTTCCTACTCTAGAAATGATTAGAGATTAAAAAAAATCTTCTAGACATGTTCTTTACGAAACTTTTAGAAGAGACCATTTCATAATTTTTAAGAAAGTTATTTCGAAGTTTTTCAAGAAAGCTATTACTTCTATTATTTAAGAAGTTTTTTTGAAAAATTTCATTAGAAAATATAATGTGAATAAATAGTTCTTGACTTAATCAAATAGCATAGGGAAATCAATATTAAATTAATTGAGTCAATGGTAAGTCAATTTTCTAATGGATAAGAATAAAGTCAATGCTAAGTCAACTAAGTTTTCTAAAGGATAAGACAAATGTCATTTTCAAGCATTAATTAAAAAGACTAGATTAATGTCATTTTCATAAACATAAATGAATTCACATTAGAAATTCAATGGATTAATAAATGCATTAACATTAGTAGAGAAACTTTATGAGCAAGATTATTAATGAAGAAACTTGGGGAAGAAGTAGAAAACTATAAATGAATTCACACTAGTTCGCATTTGTGGAAGAACTTAATGAACAAGTTCTTTAAGGAATTCAGGGAAGAAGTTGAAAATTCAAAATGAATTCACATTAACTCTAGACAAGTAAGATTAATAAAGTTAAGGTATTATTAAACATATTTTTATTGTAAAAAATTTAATAAGATAAGACACTGTTAATAATTCAACTTAAGATATCCTCTTAGAATTTGAAAGAAATGCAAAATAAGTAGGATTATGCAACAAAGGATAAAAACAATGGAACGAGAGTGGGAAAATGCCGAGCCAATGACGGCACAACAACATTCGACCAACTCACACCTGACCAGTGTGATGTCGGATCAGGACGTACCGGCCGGACCTCTGGTGTGAGGCAATCGCTGGCCACGCCACCATAAGGATAGCATGAGTTGGGTAGCAATGCTGACCACCATTCCTAGTTGGCGAATGGCTAATTCTGAATTTCTCTTTGAATTCCGAGTTTCAAGAATTAAGATTAGTTTAATTGGTCAATAAAGAAGGTAATTAAGCTAATTAACCTACTTTGATACTTGAACCAATGAGGAAATGCAAGAACCTAACCTAAGACCTACGAGACACTTGGATCAATTGGAAAATGCTACATGGCTACTCCAGGATAGGAATGACATCATAAGAGCATAGGTTGATAGGTGGCTTCATAATATGATGAAAGGTGTCTAGCATTAATTATGGCTTTGACTTAAAGGAGACTTTATATTACAAGAGGGAGCCTCATCATGAGATTCAAGAAGGGAATAGAATTCAAAAGACATCATCATCACAATAGTAGACTTCAAGAAACTCATCATCAAGTTGAGGACTTCAAAGGGGGAATGATGAATCTTGTCCCTCTATAAAAGGGAGTAATCCCCCATCTTGAAAGCAATGTAACCTCTTCCCCCCTCCCCCAAAAAGCAGTCAACTCTCTCTTTCTCTCCCTCCCTTCCTTGCTACATTGCCACCGTGCATTGGCATGCTGACCATCGCTTGGACCACCACCACACCGCACCGTCGATTGCCATGCCATTCATTGCCACACCTTCACACTCTTTATCATGTTGTTAGGAAAAACCCCTTGGTAGTTTTGAAGTTGACAAAAAAATCCACAATCTCTTATATCTAAGTTAATGCTATGAAATACTATTTTGCAGATGATCCAAAGGTGTATGAAACAAAATACATGAGATTGAATTTGACAAAATAGGCTTAGATGATATTCTGAGGGACTCAAACTTTATGCGAGGAGCTCAGATGATGAGCAAGAAGCTCAGACATCGTGTGAGAAACTCAAACGATTGAGCATGAAGCTTAGATGTTATTACATAGCCCAAGTCTGAGGAAGTATTTTACGAGTAACAACCATATTATCAAGACATCTATTTCAAGATGATTTAATAGACATATTACAACACCACAATAGCTAGAAATCAAGTTGGATTTAGACTTGGAGATTCTCAATCATGAAGATTAATTAAAGACGTGGATTAAGGGAGACACAGATGACTCACTTGACGAAGTAATCCATCTATGGAAATCTAGGATCATGATTGTATGGGCGATTTTATCCAAAGGGGGATTCTTTCCTTTGTTGACCTCAACGACTAAGAAATCCTTTGTTTACAATCTCATCCAAAAAGGGAAGTTTGGAGAGCGATCTTATAGAAATCTTGCAATGGCAAGTTGGGATGGAGGAGTATAAAATGGGGCCTCAAGCTGAAGAATGTACGCACAAGAGAAAAAATTCAAAATTTCAAAAATGAGAAAGTTTTACATCCTTTTTATACTTTTGATCCAACACTGTAATACTCAGAGGAGAATATACGGGTGTAAGAGTGTTAGATGGGAAGTCTATTTACCAAGCTATAACCTCTGAGTTATTCACTAATGGAATCCAGCCGATTCGCTGCCTGCGTGAAGAAGTGGACATAAGCTCGAGCAAAGATGAACCACTAGAAATCCTTTGTGAAAGTAGATTTGTGCACGGTGGTGCACCTGAGAGTTTCTCAAATTTTCCTAGTAGCATTGTCCAAATGAAGCTCTAAGCTTATCTGTTTAAATTTCGCATTAGTTTCTTAATTCATTGTAATCACCTATTCATCCCCCTTTAGGTGATAATACTAACTACAACAATTGCTCATACTTTTATTGAAGTGTTATTATTTATGAGCTAACAATCTCTATGGTTGGCAATCTTGCTCCCACTTGAAATGAAGGAGCAACAACAGGCCACCTTACTTCGATGGAAAGGAGTACAATGATTGGCAAAATAAATTCAAAGCATATCTCAAATACCAAGATCCACAGATATGGGATGTTATGCAAAAAGGGGTTGATCCATCCGCAAGCACTTCATACTGTTCAAATGCTGAGGACAACACCAATACTACTCCCATAGCCGCTCTATCTATTACTGAATTAGCAAAGAGAGATGCTCTAGATGTTGAAGCTATTTATGCTTTTCATAGTGTATTATCTCACACTGAATAAAAACATATTGTGGACTATTCTTCTTCAAAAGCAATATGAGATAAGCTCTATGTTACTTACAAAGGAACAGACAGAGTTAAGGAAACCAAAGTTAATATACTCCTTAGCTAGTATGAAGCATTCAAATGAAGCCTAATGAAACAATGAAAGAAATATTTGACAGATTCAGTAAAATAATGAATGGCCTCACCTATCATGGGCAACCTATATCTAGTTCGAAGAGAGTGAACAAACTTCTAAGAGCACTAATAAAAGAATGGGACAACATCAAAAGATCCGTTCAAGAGACTTAGTGGATCTTGCCGTTATCCATGGATGAACTCATTGGAACTCTTCAATCCTACGAGGATGAAAGAATCAATGAGGAAGGTCAATTGAGAGGTAAGAAATCCATTACTCTGATAGCTAACAATCATTCTAATGATTTAGATTTTTAAGATAAAGACGATGAGGAACTAGCACTTACTGTCAAAAAATTCAGAAGAATGGCTAAGAAACGTAGAAATTTCAAAGGAAAAAAAATATTTCAAAAAACATGATCTTAGACAATCATCTGATAATAAAGAAGAAAGCAAAGATGTAATTTGCTATGAATGCAAAAAGAGAGGGCACATCAAGCCAAACTTCCTCTTCTAAAGATGAAATGAAGGGATGAAAAATCCAAGAAAGCTCTGAAGGTAGAAGCTTGGAGTGACACAAAATGTGAAAGTGATGAAGAATATACCAACATTTGTTTAACGACCAACTCAGACTCTAAGGATGAATTGAGGTAACTATTCCTAACATTCCTTCTGATTACATATATGAATTATGTTTTGATTATAGAACTGCTCTTAAAAGGCTTTTTGAATTGGAAAAGGAAGTTTCCTTTTTAAAGCAAAATGATATTTCTCAAAAACATAAAATAAATTTACTCAAAAGCAAGTTTTCACAAATCAAGGAAAAATTTGATTTCTAAGAAAAATGAACATTTGCAAATCAAGAATAACTCTCTAAAAAAGGAAAACGGTTCATTGAAAAATGAAATTTCAGATGTCAATAAAAAAATTTCTTTGGCTCAAGGACTTTACAAAATATTCTTTCAATACAAGTTCCTTGCTACAACAAGTTAGGACTTGGTTTTCAAAAGCAAAGTGAATTAAAGAACGCTTTTCCAAAATCAAAAGAAGACTCTCAAAACATGCATACAAAAATCACTTTTATAGGCAGTTTATAAGATTTAAGGAACAGTATGTCTCTAATTGCACAAACTATGGTAATCCAAGGCACTCTAGAAGTTATTCTCCTAAGATCTAGAGAGCCATTCTAGACATCTTGAGTTTTGCAAACTCCGCTAACCCAAAAGGACTCAAACAAATTCGGATAACAAAGAAAACTTGAATTCTTTTGACTTTTGTAGGTACAAATTAAAAGAAGAGACAAATGGTACCTTGATAATGGATGTTCTAGACACATGACTGGAGAATCTAAGATATTTATCAATCTTACTAAGTTTGATGGAGGAAGTATCTCTTTTGACAGTAACAACAAAGGAATAATTATTGCCAAAGGAACCATAAAGATTGGGAACCTCTTCATTAACAACATCTCTTGGTTAAGGGTTTGAATTTCAATCTTATAAGCATAAGCCCATTGTGTGACAATTGATATATATATTTTTTTTGTGGAAGATAAATGTTCAGGTATTAGCTAGGACAACAAAGAATCTTTTACAGGATGAAGACATGAAAATATGCATCTGCTAGATATATCATCTGACATCAAATGTCTTGTTTCTATTAAAGATGACTCAGAACTTTGGCATAAGAGGCTTGGACAAATAAGCATTAAACAAATCTTAAATCTTTCCTCAAAAACACTTGTGAGAGGACTTCCAGATGCTAAATTTGAGCAAGTAAAACTTTGTGATGCTTGCATACTTGGGAAACAAGTAAAGAATTCTTACAAGTTAATAAATCAAGTTTCCACTAACTGTGCTCTTCAGTTTTTACACATGGATATTTTTGGACCTACTCGAATCCAAAGCATTGGAGGCAAAAAATATTGACTGGTAATAGTAGATAATTATATTAGATTTACTTCGATTATCTTCCTTGCATATGAGAATGATGCAGTCCCATATTTTGTAAACCTTTCAGAGAAAGTTCAAAATGAAAAAGGCTATTTCATTTTTAGTTTCAAAACAAATCATAAGGAACAATTTGAAAATCAAATCTTTGTAGCTTTTTGTGCTCAAAATGGTTTTCAGCATAATTTTTCATCACATTATACTCCTTAACAAAATGGAGTAGTTAAAAGGAAATATCGATCTTTACAAGAAATGACACGAACACTTTTGGTAGAAAGCAAAGCTCCTTCCTATTTTTGGGAAGAAATGGTTTCTATTGCATGTTACATCATAAATTGTATTTTTCCAAGACCATTGCTTGAGAAAACCTCATATGAGCTTTACAAAAGCAAGAACTCAAGCATATCATACTTTCATGTATTTAGTTGTAAATGTTTTTTTTTGGGTAAGTAGTTGTAAATGTTTTATCCTCAAAAAATCAAATGATAGTCTAAATAAGTTTGATGCAAGATCAGATGAATGAGTATTTCTTTGATATTCCACTTCAAGTAAGGCATACATAGTTTTAACAAGAGCTTAAGAAAAATTGAATAATCAATGAACGTGAGGTTTGGAGATGGAAGTGATACTTAGAAGATAGACGTTGAAATCACCACATCATTTAAAAGGAATCCATCATTTGAGCAAACTCCCTCATTGAGGATAAAACATCATCTGAGGTCACTTAGAATGAGAATAATACTCAGGCTACTACATCATCTAAGAACGTAGACCAAGATCCTTATTTAGAAGACAAACAAGACAGAAGATATAACAAGAATTGCAAACACAAATCCAATCATTCTACAAATCTTGTCATTGGAGATATAGAAGATGGAATCAAGATCAGATCCAAACTCAAGAATGCCATAAACACTTTTGTACTCATATCTAAAGTAGAACCTAAAGTGATTAAAGAAGCTCTTGCAGATGAAAGCTGGATTGAAGAAATGCTACTAGAGCTATATCCATTCAAACTCAATGAAGTTTAGGAAGTTGTGCCTAGACCCAAGGATCATCCAGTTATTAGAACTAAATGGGTATTTAGAAACCAATTGGATGATAAGGGCGAGGTTACTAGAAATAAGGCAAGACTCATAGCCAAGGGATACTCTCTAGAAGAAGGGATTGACTATGATGAAACGTATGCTCCCATAGCAAGACTGGAATATATTAGATTACTCCTAGCATTTGCCTGCTACAATGACTTCAAGCTGTATAGATGGACGTCGGGTGTGCATTTTTGAATGGTTACATCAAGGAAGAGTTGTATGTAGAATAACCACCAGGATTTGAAGATCCAAAGAGCTCATATCGTGTCTACAAACTCAAGAAAGCTCTTTATGGATTCAAACAAGCACCACAAGCTTGGTATGAAAGGTTAAGTAATTTTTTTGTTAATAAAGATTTCAAAAAAGGTAAAGTAGATACAACTTTATTTATCAAAAGGGAAGGTAAAGATATCTTACTCATTCATATATTTATTGATGATATCATATTTGGTTCTTCTAATGAAAGACTCTGCAAGAATTTCTCTTAGATCATGCTGAGCAAGTTTGAAATGAGCATGATGGGAGAACTCACATTCTTCCTTGGACTTCAAGTGAATCAAATAGAATAAGGAACCTTTATATATATCAAGAGAAGTATGGGAAGGAAATTGTGAAGAGTTTTGGTCAAGAAAATTGAATAACAATGTCTTCTTCATCCAAGCTAGACAAAGATGAACAGGGCATACAAGTTGATCATAAGCAATATAGAAGCATGATCAATTCTCTTTTATATCTTATTGCTTCTAGACCTGACATCATTTTTAGTATGTGTGTGTGCACCAGATATCAATTAGATTCTAAGGAATCACTTCTCTTGTAGTAAAGAGGATCATAAAATATATTGGAACCAATTTAATATGGAATTGTGGTATCCAAAGACCTCAGACCTTACTTTACATGGGTACTCAAGCTGAGTACCCATGTAAAGTAAGGTCTGAGGTCTTTGTACCACAATTCCATATAAATTGGTTCCAATATATTTTATGATCCTCTCTACAAAGAGAAGTGATTCCTTGGACTATCAACTTGCAGATCCTGAATATGTCATCTAGAAGATGATGTCAGATCTTTGATCAATAAATATAAGGCTTTGATCATGCTTCAAATTTGAAATCAAGTATGACAACACCAGTGCAATCAACCTCAGAAAGAATCCAATTTTCACTTCCCTAGGCTATTGAAATTATAAAGCATTACTTCATTTGATCACGTATAAGGTTGTTTATTCCAATTTGTTCACTCAAAGCTCAACAGTTGATTATTCTTGAAGCCATTAGAAACTTGCTTTGAATATATTAGAAGAGAACTGGGTTTACATTCCCTTTTGATATCTTCAAGAAAGTATCTTCTTATGAGCTTTATTCAATTTGATAAATAAAGTCTCAACTTTCAAACCGAGGATCTTTATTCCAAAAAAAATGACTGAAGATATCATCTGAGAAGTACAATGCCTGTTTGAAACTCTATAAAAGCTTCTTGAGTGTTATCATGAAACACACTGATTTCTTTGGATCATCAAACTTTTGGCGCATAAATCTTAGGGTAAACATTAGGTACACAGATCTTCCTTTTTATATAGCTTCAATCATTGTGCAGGCCTATCTATTTTGATTAATTATTGAATATTGTCTTGCCTTATTTCTATTAATCCCTTCTTATCATCCAATTTTTTCTAAATACCTCATTTTATTAAAACAAAAGTGAGCATTGAAATGCCACCTCTATTTTAAACCACTATTGCAAGTTTAATTTTTACTCTTCACTCAGAAATCTTCTCCTCGAAAAATTTCCCTCAAACACTCTTGATTCACTCTTGAACCCTCAATTTCTCAATTCCCTTAAGTCTCTCACAAAATCCTTCAATGGCACCTTGAATTTGGATCTGATGAAGATTCCATCGCTATAGTTCCAATGACGCTCAAGATTTGGAGACATGAGGATTAGGGATTGAATTAGCGCTCTCACTAGTAAAATCTCTCAAGTTCTTTAGACAAAGGTCTACGTTCTTAGATGATGAAGAGACATCATTGTTCCCCAAATTGAACCCACTACTGCAACCCCGGCTGCTGAAGTTTGCTCAAAGGTTAAGATCCTTGCAATGGTAAGGGCCAAAAAGTTGAAAGAACTATATGATTGTCTCTCACAAACCTATAAGAACTTCTGCCCATTATGCTACACTTCCTATAGATTCTTGAATCAGGACAGCAAGACTTACCACAAATATGATTAAAGGACTGAGAATGCATCTATCTTGACAAAAATTCACCAGATATTTAGTGATTGAGAAAGGTTCTTACAACTACTGACCCAGAGATGCACATTTACAATGTTAACTCAACAAGAAATTAGATAGCCTAGAGAATTGGTTGATTAAGTTAATGTAGAAGGTTCTTTGAGCCAATAGGTCTTGGAAAAATACAAGGTTGGTAACCTTCAATGAAGAAGCACAGTTTGCTTCGATTAAAACAATCTAAAAGAGATAGGGTGAAAAAGTGAAGTCATATCTGAGACTATGGTGATCAGTGATCATCTGAGTACTCCATAATGATGAGATGATTTATGCTCTCTTTAAGAGCATGGTGATGAAGTTTTTTGAGTCAAGGAAGGTAGCGGACAAGACTTTTAGATCTTGAGAGCATCATGATTATTTCAATTCTCTCCTTGCCAAAACTTCTATGGCTAATAGGGCTAGTCATTTTGAGTATTTCTGAAAAATGATTTGCAAAATCTTCATTTGCTTTGCAATTTCATTTGCAAACTTTTTGCTTCCTAAATATTCCCTAATTATCTACTATGACTGCTTATTTTTTGCCTCAAATTCTCTATGATCTCGAAGGTCCAACATTTTTCTTTCTTTGGAAACTAGAACACATTTAGTGCTGCAGTACTTGCAAAAATTAACTTCTAAGAATTCTTTACTTGTTTCCCAAGTATGCAAGCATCACAAAGTTTTACTTGCTCAAATTTAGCATCTGGAAGTCCTCTCACAAGTGTTTTTGAGGAAAGATTTAAGATTTGTTTAATGCTTATTTGTCCAAGCCTCTTATGCCAAAGTTCTGAGTCATCTTTAATAGAAACAAGACATTTGATGTCAGATGATGTATCTAGCAGATGCATATTTTCATGTCTTCATCCTGTAAAAGATTCTTTGTTGTCCTAGCTAATACCTGAACATTTATCTTCCACAAAAAAAATATATATATCAATTGTCACACAATGGGCTTATGCTTATAAGATTGAAATTCAAACCCTTAACCAAGAGATGTTGTTAATGAAGAGGTTCCCAATCTTTATGGTTCCTTTGGCAATAATTATTCCTTTGTTGTTACTGTCAAAAGAGATACTTCCTCCATCAAACTTAGTAAGATTGATAAATATCTTAGATTCTCCAGTCATGTGTCTAGAACATCCATTATCAAGGTACCATTTGTCTCTTCTTTTAATTTGTACCTACAAAAGTCAAAAGAATTCAAGTTTTCTTTGTTATCCGAATTTTTTGAGTCCTTTTGGTTAGCGGAGTTTGCAAAACTCAAGATGTCTAGAATGGCTCTCTAGATCTTAGGAGAATAACTTCTAGAGTGCCTTGGATTACCATAGTTTGTGCAATTAGAGACATACTGTTCCTTAAATCTTATAAAACTGCCTATAAAAGTGATTTTTGTATGCATGTTTTGAGAGTCTTCTTTTGATTTGGAAAAGCGTTCTTTAATTCACTTTGCTTTTGAAAACCAAGTCCTAACTTGTTGTAGCAAGGAACTTGTATTGAAAGAATATTTTGTAAAGTCCTTGAGCCAAAGAAATTTTTTTATTGACATCTGAAATTTCATTTTTCAATGAACCGTTTTCCTTTTTTAGAGAGTTATTCTTGATTTGCAAATGTTCATTTTTCTTAGAAATCAAATTTTTCCTTGATTTGTGAAAACTTGCTTTTGAGTAAATTTATTTTATGTTTTTGAAAATATCATTTTGCTTTAAAAAGGAAACTTCCTTTTCCAATTCAAAAAGCCTTTTAAGAGCAGTTCTATAATCAAAACATAATTCATATATGTAATCAGAAGGAATGTTAGGAATAGTTACCTCAATTCATCCTTAGAGTCTGAGTTGGTCGTTAAACAAATGTTGGTATATTCTTCATCACTTTCACATTTTGTGTCACTCCAAGCTTCTACCTTCAGAGCTTTCTTGGATTTTTCATCCCTTCATTTCATCTTTAGAAGAGGAAGTTTGGCTTGATGTGCCCTCTCTTTTTGCATTCATAGCAAATTACATCTTTGCTTTCTTCTTTATTATCAGATGATTGTCTAAGATCATGTTTTTGAAATATTTTTTTCCTTTGAAATTTCTACGTTTCTTAGCCATTCTTCTGAATTTTTTGACAGTAAGTGCTAGTTCCTCATCGTCTTTATCTTAAAAATCTAAATCATTAGAATGATTGTTAGCTATCAGAGTAATGGATTTCTTACCTCTCAATTGACCTTCCTCATTGATTCTTTCATCCTCGTAGGATTGAAGAGTTCCAATGAGTTCATCCATGGATAACGGCAAGATCCACTAAGTCTCTTGAACGGATCTTTTGATGTTGTCCCATTCTTTATTAGTGCTCTTAGAAGTTTGTTCACTCTCTTCGAACTAGATATAGGTTGCCCATGATAGGTGAGGCCATTCATTATTTTACTGAATCTGTCAAATATTTCTTCATTGTTTCATTAGGCTTCATTGAATGCTTCATACTAGCTAAGGAGTATATTAACTTTGGTTTCCTTAACTCTGTCTGTTCCTTTGTAAGTAACATAGAGCTTATCTCATATTGCTTTTGAAGAAGAATAGTCCACAATATGTTTTTATTCAGTGTGAGATAATACACTATGAAAAGCATAAATAGCTTCAACATCTAGAGCATCTCTCTTTGCTAATTCAGTAATAGATAGAGCGGCTATGGGAGTAGTATTGGTGTTGTCATCAGCATTTGAACAGTATGAAGTGCTTGCGGATGGATCAACCCCTTTTGCATAACATCCCATATCTGTGGATCTTGGTATTTGAGATATGCTTTGAATTTATTTTGCCAATCATTGTACTCCTTTCCATCGAAGTAAGGTGGCCTGTTGTTGCTCCTTCATTTCAAGTGGGAGCAAGATTGCCAACCATAGAGATTGTTAGCTCATAAATAATAACACTTCAATAAAAGTATGAGCAATTGTTGTAGTTAGTATTATCACCTAAAGGGGATGAATAGGTGATTACAATGAATTAAGAAACTAATGCGAAATTTAAACAGATAAGCTTAGAGCTTCATTTGGACAATGCTACTAGGAAAATTTGAGAAACTCTCAGGTGCACCACCGTGCACAAATCTACTTTCACAAAGGATTTCTAGTGGTTCATCTTTGCTCGAGCTTATGTCCACTTCTTCACGCAGGCAGCGAATCGGCTGGATTCCATTAGTGAATAACTCAGAGGTATAGCTTGGTAAATAGACTTCCCATCTAACACTCTTACACCCGTATATTCTCCTCTGAGTATTACAGTGTTGGATCAAAAGTATAAAAAGGATGTAAAACTTTCTCATTTTTGAAATTTTGAATTTTGTTCTCTTGTGCGTACATTCTTCAGCTTGAGGCCCCATTTTATACTCCTCCATCCCAACTTGCCATTGCAAGATTTCTATAAGATCGCTCTCCAAACTTCCCTTTTTGGATGAGATTGTAAACAAAGGATTTCTTAGTCGTTGAGGTCAACAAAGGAAAGAATCCCCCTTTGGATAAAATCGCCCATACAATCATGATCCTAGATTTCCATAGATGGATTACTTCGTCAAGTGAGTCATCTGTGTCTCCCTTAATCCACGTCTTTAATTAATCTTCATGATTGAGAATCTCCAAGTCTAAATCCAACTTGATTTCTAGCTATTGTGGTGTTGTAATATGTCTATTAAATCATCTTGAAATAGATGTCTTGATAATATGGTTGTTACTCGTAAAATACTTCCTCAGACTTGGGCTATGTAATAACATCTAAGCTTCATGCTCAATCGTTTGAGTTTCTCACACGATGTCTGAGCTTCTTGCTCATCATCTGAGCTCCTCGCATAAAGTTTGAGTCCCTCAGAATATCATCTAAGCCTATTTTGTCAAATTCAATCTCATGTATTTTGTTTCATACACCTTTGGATCATCTGCAAAATAGTATTTCATAGCATTAACTTAGATATAAGAGATTGTGGATTTTTTTGTCAACTTCAAAACTACCAAGGGGTTTTTCCTAACAACATGATAAAGAGTGTGAAGGTGTGGCAATGAATGGCATGGCAATCGACGGTGCGGTGTGGTGGTGGTCCAAGCGATGGTCAGCATGCCAATGCACGGTGGCAATGTAGCAAGGAAGGAGGGAGAGAAAGAGAGAGTTGACTGCTTTTTGGGGGAGGGGGGAAGAGGTTACATTGCTTTCAAGATGGGGATTACTCCCTTTTATAGAGGGACAAGATTCATCATTCCCCCTTTGAAGTCCTCAACTTGATGATGAGTTTCTTGAAGTCTACTATTGTGATGATGATGTCTTTTGAATTCTATTCCCTTCTTGAATCTCATGATGAGGCTCCCTCTTGTAATATAAAGTCTCCTTTAAGTCAAAGCCATAATTAATGCTAGACACCTTTTCATCATATT